>CM037866.1:4481501-4762832 GCA_021292105.1 Anadara kagoshimensis | reverse complement strand
TTGAAAACACAAATTTTTTGTGACATTGATTTGATGTTTTTGTTGACTGTTGCTTAACGTCGCACCAACAATTTTTCAGCTATTCGCGACGAAAACTACTTTATTAATTTCTATGTATTATTCTATGAACAAGTTCGCGTATGCATATAAAGTGCGAGTGTGTTTTATGCTCTGCCTTGTATTAGCGCGTATTCAGGGCGTCTTTAAGGTACTATATCACCGAGTCAATACGCCGAAGACAAACATACCACTCCAACAATCACATTATACTGACACCGGATGGACCAACAGCAAGGAAAAATTCACTTTCCAACATGTGGTCTGAGAGGGACTCGAACTCAAAACGGTAAAAGAACCTGACATCGTATCCATTATGCCACCGCAGCCTCATTGACATTGATTTGAGTTGATTCTGAAGATATTGATACATCGTACAAAAAGGTCAATTGGTAAGCCAAGATACAAATATCTGGTGCTGAACAGGGATTATGGTTATTTTGTCAAGCATCATACGGATTCCAAACAAAAATATACTGAAGATACCATCAACAAAATGTTGGCGTTTTTGATAGATAACATATTTGTTGTGTTTGGTAATATAGTTTTTCAGCAAACAATCGGTATACCAATGGGTACAAACTGTGCACCATTGCTTGCTGATATGTTTCTTTATTCTTACGAAGCAGAATTTATGCAGAACCTTGTTAAATCTGGAAAGAAAACTGTCGCCAAATCATTCAACTCAACATACAGATACATAAATGACGTTCTGTCTCTTAACAATCCTAAATTTGGAGACTATGTAAATGTCATCTATCCTAGTGAGCTTGAAATAAAAGACACGACTGATTCTTCAAGTTCTGCTTCATATTTAGACTTATACCTGAATTATGACGCACAAGAAAGGCTACATTTGAAAATTTATGACAAACGTGATGACTTCAATTTTTCTATTGTCAACTTTCCTTTTTTATGCAGCAATATACCTGCTTCTCCTGCTTATGGTGTATTTGTTTCCCAATTAATACGCTATGGTAGAGCTTGTTTCCACTACGGGGACTTTGTACAACGAAGTAGGCTGCTTGCAAATAAATTGTTGACTCAAGGATATTGCAAGCCTAGGCTTATCAAGGCCCTCAAAACGTTTAATGGCCGTCATCACAGTATTGTTGATAAGTTTAATGTCTCTGTGTCCAGGATTGCCTTGGATATATTTGACGTCTCATAGTTCCATGTTGCTTTCACACAATTTTGATTACACACGTGACGGGTGTAGCTAGCTAAACATGAGGTGCTTACCCTTCCTGAGCACCCGGCCTCACTTCCCTGGTGGAAGTCCACGTGTCTAACCTAACTTGTCAGTTCCAAAGTTTTACTTTGCTTCTGGATTGTGATTCGGAAATGGATTAGTATGTTTGTTTTTGATTATATCGTTTTGTGTTAAGGGGATTTTAAATAGGGTTTGACAAGAACAGCAATTTCACTTTCCTTCTATATAATATAAACATGTTTTTGAATTAATATGCCACTAAATATGTTACTTAAATACAGAAAATCACATATCTGATGTATCAGAAATCATTTAGGAGAAATATTTGAAATTTTTATATATAATATGATTTTAATTGACATTTTAGAACCTCTGCGACAAAACAGTTTTTATTGTGAGGGCTGAACAAAATTTAAAATAAAGTTTACCATTCAATGATCAAAACACAAATCAAGTGTATTGGAATCAGAGTTTGTTAGAGAAATACGAAGCTTTTGGTTTTATTTTTTTATTATTATTATTATTTTTTTTTTTTTTTTTTTTTTTTTTTTTTTTTTTTTTTTTTGAAAACTGTACAATTAATGAATGAGGTTTTCTATGATTTTTGCCTTCTAAAATTGCGTGTATCAGGCGCAATATTTATATTTAAGGTCACTAATAATCCAAAATACAACACGTTATAAAAAGTGCACGGTCACGCAATACTGTTCTATATGAATTAAGTTGAATATTGTTAAGTTAAGGAAAATAAATCAAAGAGACCTCGTCATAAATTGCCAAGTATCATAAACCTCAAATGTGTTTACAAAACTAAAGGCCCATGTACTAGACTTATCTTATGCCAATTGATCGGAAAACTTTATTATAAATATTGTTCAACTTTAATACCAAAAACTGTTTTGCCGCAAAGGATACAAGAATGGTTATTAAAATACATAATTTGAAAGCTTTTTAAAAAATGATTACAGTTATGTTTTTTTTCTAATATTAAGTAACATATCTAGTGACACTAAAATTCAAAAACAGTTTTATATGAAATTATTACGGAATTTGTTTCTCTACTGATACCTACTTTGATCCCCCTTAAGGTTAAATTTCCATTATTGCTCAAATCTCGGCTTAAGGAGAGAATTTGCGATGGCGAATGAGCAAAGATACGATGGCGACAGAGAGAAGTTGCAATAACGCGAAGGAGCAAAGATACGATGAAGAAAGAGAGAAGTTGCAATAACGCAAAGGAGCAAAGATACGATGGCGACAGAGAGAAGTTGCAATAACGCGAATTAGCAAAGATACGATGGCGAAAGAGAGAAGTTGCAATAACGCAAAGGAGCAAAGATACGATGGCGAAAAAGAGAAGTTGCAATAACGCAAAGGAGCAAAGATACGATGGCGACAGAGAGAAGTTGCAATAACGCAAAGGAGCAAAGATACGATGGCGACAGAGAGAAGTTGCAATAACGCAAAGGAGCAAAGATACGATGGCGACAGAGAGAAGTTGCAATAACGCAAAGGAGCAAAGATACGATGGCGACAGAGAGAAGTTGCAATAACGCAAAGGAGCAAAGATACGATGGCGACAGAGGGAAGTTGCAATAACGCAAAGGAGCAAAGATACGATGGCGACAGAGAGAAGTTGCAATAACGCGAAGGAGCAAAAATACGATGGCGACAGAGAGAAGTTGCAATAACGCAAAGGAGCAAAGATACGATGGCGACAGAGAGAAGTTGCAATAACGCAAAGGAGCAAAGATACGATGGCGACAGAGAGAAGTTGCAATAACGCAAAGGAGCAAAGATACGATGGCGACAGAGAGAAGTTGCAATAACGCGAAGTAGCAAAGATACGATGGCGACAGAGAGAAGTGCAATAACGCAAAGGAGCAAAGATACGATGGCGACAGAGAGAAGTTGCAATAACGCAAAGGAGCAAAGATACGATGGCGACAGAGAGAAGTTGCAATAACGCAAAGGAGCAAAGATACGATGGCGACAGAGAGAAGTTGCAATAACGCGAAGGAGCAAAGATACGATGGCGACAGAGAGAAGTTGCAATAACGCAAAGGAGCAAAGATACGATGGCGACAGAGAGAAGTTGCAATAACGCAAAGGAGCAAAGATACGATGGCGACAGAGAGAAGTTGCAATAACGCAAAGGAGCAAAGATACGATGGCGACAGAGAGAAGTTGCAATAACGCAAAGGAGCAAGGATACGATGGCGAAAAAGAGAAGTTGCAATAACGCAAAGGAGCGAAGATACTGTGGCGAGAAAGCGAAGATGCGATAGTCCATAGGATCCCTCGCCATCGCATCTTCGCTTCTTCTCCATCGTATCTTCGATAATGCAAACTTTACCCTTACAGAACACCATACAATTATGTTATTTTAAAGTTGTATTACCTGCAACGTTTGCTTTAACACTGGGTTTGTCAACAAACTTGTTTGGAATTACGAATCCTTCCTCACCGATTGCCAAAGCGTTTCCAAGTCCTGCATTAGAACCGGTAACGTTATTTCCAACTTGCCTGAGCGCCCGCGTCATTCTGATTACAAAAGCATACGTTTGAAAATTCTCTAAGCTGTCAAGAAGGTTTATATCTGCCCAAATGTCTGGTGGATTGTTTGGGTCATCTACAAATGTCTAAAAAAAGGTAAATGTCACTAAAATACACGCAATTCGTTTTTCCCTTTGGTAATGTCAGAAGAGAAGTAAAACCTGATTTTCTGTCGTATGAAATTATCTGTTCAACCAGGCCCCGGTTTTACAATTATTTCTTAACTAAGATTTTTTCCTTACTTTGACAAATTTTGACAAATCTCAAAAATTTTGTTAACTTATAAGATAGTTTTATTGAGTCATTTTAAAGATCACTTCAAGCTTATAACATTTGTATATATTTAATTAGTTTTGTGAAAAATGATAATTTATAGTTCCGTAAATGTATGTCAAAATTTGCCAAAGTTTTATGGCCGTCATCACATGATTGTTGATAAGTCTGATGTCTCTTTGTCCAGGATTGCCCTGGATATAATAAACGTCCTTTCACACAATTTTGATTACACACGTGGCAGGTGTAGCTAGCTAAACAGGAGGTGCTTACCCTTCCGGAGCACCCGGCCTCACTTCTCTGTTGGAAGTTCACGTGTCTTACTCAACTAGTCAAGTTTTTACTTTGCTTCTGGATTGTGATTCGGACATGAATTAGTATGTTTGTTTTTGACTGGATGTAAGTTAAGGGATGATTGTGAAACAAGCACCTGCACTTTAATTGATCACTACGTAATGACGAATTATTAGGTGATACCACCTAGTGTTGGACCGATTAATCGATTTAATCGATACCTAATCGTTTGAGCGTCCGATTAGCGATAATCGATTCTAAAATATAATAATTGATCGATTTCGATTATTTACTGAAGTTCGTCTCTTATAAAATAAGTATGAAATTGTAGCTGAAATAAGTGTACTTAGAAAAGAAAACTAACACAAGAGTAAATGATCAGAAAAATGGAAGATAATTTAAGTCTTAACTGAGATACAAATATCTCATGTATCTTGTAGATATTATCAAGACTAAAAATTAGAAGTTAAACTTATTTACTTTCTTATTTCCGCTTCAATTTATTAACAGATTATAATCGGAAAATTAAAATCTTCCGATTATAACCAATTAATCGATTATGAAAATGCAACCGATTCCCATCACTAATGACAAAATATTAGGTGATACAACCATAATTATAATGGCTATGTATTTCCTTGCCTTGAGAACACTATTTATCTCCGGTTAACAAACCGATACACTTTTTTCACATTAGGTTCTGTCCCGAGTTGTATTCAAAATAAGGCTCTGTTAGCTAGAAACACGTTACAAGCGCATTACCTTTGCACCCATAATGTGGTCATGGTGATAATGAGTGTATACAATTGCTTTCACTGGCTTTGTGGAAATCTTCCGGAACTCCGCAAAAATTTCCGCGGAAGCATTTACAGTTTCCGTTACATCAACTATAATAAGTCCTTCCGGCGCAATCACCATTATGGAATTTCCCGCTGCGTATCCAATGGCAACATATACATTATTTGTTACCTAAAATAAAGAATCATAAGTTTTGGTACAAAAATAGATATAAAAAATTGACGATTCTTTTACAACAAATCAAACAAAACATTGAAATATTTTGAAACTACAGTTAACAATAAGCTAACAAGTTAGTGCCGAATTGACGTATCGCCGGTCATGCCGAACCTTTGTCGGAGAATTGTGGGCGTGTCCGGCGATCCCCCGAATAGGCAGCTGCTCATCTCGTCTCCTCATCAGCTATAAATCTCGACAATTTTTGATAGTTACGTCCTATTTTTTTACTACCAGGTTTCCATAACTCAGTCACTCAGCAACATAACGTCGACTCTACCATAGATCAGCGGTTTAACATGGATTGATATCTTGTATTTTTTACTTCTAGCTGCTACAGATTTTCAGTTACTAGCTGTCCATATCTCGGCAGCCGAACTTTTTCAATGACTTGCTGTTGACCGGTCTGTATTATTAGCTGTAAGTGTTTGTTTTATATAATTGAGTACCTTTTGAATTTCCTTTGGCCACCCCTTTGGGCATTTAGCTTCATCAGCACCCATTGAAGGACTGATCCCGGCAGACCAATAAAAAACAAAGTAAACAAACCACGTGTTCTTAATAAATACCGCCATTTTTTACCTCATCACCTGTCAAATACTGAAATAACAAAAGAGAACTTAAAGAAGTAAAACATATATGCAACAACCAATATGTGGAACTTATTACATTAAAATACGTATATGAAGACCCAGTCACGGGACTTTAATAAATATGTTTATAAAGTTCATTCTAAATACGGTAAAACCTGTATATAGAGACCGCTCACAGAATCTAAGCATAACAGTGAAACCTGTATATAAGGAACAGACATTGCCTAGGTACAGCAAAACCAGTATACAGAAACCACCCAAAGGACCTAGGTAAAACCTGTGAATAAAGACCACCCAGTTAGGACCTAAGTAATACAGCAAAACCTGTATACAGAAACCACACAAAGGGCCTAGGTAAAACCTGTGAATAAAGACCACCCAGTTAGGACCTAAGTAATACAGCAAAACCTGTATACAGAAACCACCCAAAGGACCTAGGTAAAACCTGTGAATAAAGACCACCCAGTTAGGACCTAAGTAATACAGCAAAACCTGTATACAGAAACCACACAAAGGACCTAGGTAAAACCTGTGAATAAAGACCACCCAGTTAGGACCTAAGTAATACAGCAAAACCTGTATACAGAAACCACACAAAGGACCTAGGTAAAACCTGTGAATAAAGACCACCCAGTTAGGACCTAAGTAATACAGCAAAACCTGTATACAGAAACCACCCAAAGGACCTAGGTAAAACCTGTGAATAAAGACCACCCAGTTAGGACCTAAGTAATACAGCAAAACCTGTATACAGAAACCACCCAAAGGACCTAGGTAAAACCTGTGAATAAAGACCACCCAGTTAGGACCTAAGTAATACAGCAAAACCTGTATACAGAAACCACACAAAGGACCTAGGTAAAACCTGTGAATAAAGACCACCCAGTTAGGACCTAAGTAATACAGCAAAACCTGTATACAGAAACCACCCAAAGGACCTAGGTAAAACCTGTGAATAAAGACCACCCAGTTAGGACCTAAGTAATACAGCAAAACCTGTATACAGAAACCACCCAAAGGACCTAGGTAAAACCTGTGAATAAAGACCACCCAGTTAGGACCTAAGTAATACAGCAAAACCTGTATACAGAAACCACCCAAAGGACCTAGGTAAAACCTGTGAATAAAGACCACCCAGTTAGGACCTAAGTAATACAGCAAAACCTGTATACAGAAACCACACAAAGGACCTAGGTAAAACCTGTGAATAAAGACCACCCAGTTAGGACCTAAGTAATACAGCAAAACCTGTATACAGAAACCACACAAAGGACCTAGGTAAAACCTGTGAATAAAGACCACCCAGTTAGGACCTAAGTAATACAGCAAAACCTGTATACAGAAACCACCCAAAGGACCTAGGTAAAACCTGTGAATAAAGACCACCCAGTTAGGACCTAAGTAATACAGCAAAACCTGTATACAGAAACCACCCAAAGGACCTAGGTAAAACCTGTGAATAAAGACCACCCAGTTAGGACCTAAGTAATACAGCAAAACCTGTATACAGAAACCACCCAAAGGACCTAGGTAAAACCTGTGAATAAAGACCACCCAGTTAGGACCTAAGTAATACAGCAAAACCTGTATACAGAAACCACCCAAAGGACCTAGGTAAAACCTGTGAATAAAGACCACCCAGTTAGGACCTAAGTAATACAGCAAAACCTGTATACAGAGACCACCAGAAGGACCTAGATAAAACAGTAAAACATGTCAATAAAGACCACCCAGTTAGGACCTAAGTGATATAGTAAAAATTGTATACAAAGAACTCCCACAGGACGTAAGTGCAGTAGAACCTGTATATAAAACCCACCAACAGGATCTAATCAAAAATAAACATAATAATCTATGTCCAAATCACAATCCAGAAGCAAAGTAAAAACAAATATACTAATCCATGTCTAAATCACAATCCAGAAGCAAAGTAAAAACAAACATACTAATCCATGTCCAAATCACAATCCAGAAGCAAAGTAAAAACAAACATACTAATCCATGTCCGAATCACAATCCAGAAGCAAAGTAAAAACTTTGGAACTGACAGGTTAGGTTAGACACGTGAAAACCCACCAGGGAAATGAGGACGGGTGCTCCGGAAGGGTAAGCACCTTATGGTTAGCTAAAACGTGTAAACAAAGACCAACCACAGGACCTATATACAGTAAAACCTGTATATAAAGACCACACTCGGGACCTAAGTAATTGATTAAAACCTGTGAGGCCAGCCACGGGACCTTGGACAATAGACAATTATGAATTGTGGGTTTTTTTTTATATTGAGATCTTTAAAATTTTAAGAGCTGAATCCTATATATTCGTTATTCTTTATACCCCGTTTTTTATATTGTAGCCACATTTTACAAACATTTCAGTGATTGTAGACACATTTTACAGACATTTTAGAGATTGTAGTCATATTTTACAAACATTTCAGATATTGTAGCCACATTTTACAAACATTTCAGATAAAGTAGTCACATTTTACAAACACTTAAGAGAGATTGTAGTCACCACATTTTACAACCATCTCAGAAATTTTAGACACATTTTCCAAACATTTTTTTAGCGGCACCATGTACAACGTCAGTTTTTCATTGCTATCCTATTTCATAAAGTTTCAACACACATTTTTAATTTAACTTCAAACTGAAAGATTTCTATGTCCAACAACTCCATATGTTAATCCTCAAAAGGAATGATTGATAGCTGGTGATGTGGATGACATCACAATTTACCTGACAAAATTATAATGTTAAAACAAAGTGGTATTGGACACCTTGGCACGTGTTTAAGGTTCACAGGGGTTCATTATCACTTTTCGTTCCACCGAGATTAAAATTGTATATTAACTCACATCCTAATAAAATGATGCCATTAGAAAAAATTGTTAATGTTTGTGAATTTTGTCTACAATATCTTCTACCTTGAATATGGTGGTAACAATGCTCTCTCTCTCTCTCTCTCTCTCTCTCTCTCAAGCTAACCATAAAATTGTAAAAAAAATAATCACCATAATGACCAAAAATGTGAATAAACAAAACCACCCTGTAATAAAAATTTCAAAATACATTTTTGAGCTGAAATTTCCAAAAAAAGAGAAAATTGGCACAGTTATCCTACCTTGAACTAAAGCTTTATAGCCCCCTCTACTGGAAATATCCTTAGTCTGTAGTAAGTTTGTGGTAAATGTGTTCAAAATGACATTGAATCGTTTTATATACTGTACCAGATGCTGGAGGAGGGAGTTAACAAAACATTGATTTAATATTTATCATAATTTTATATTAACGTAGTTAATATTTTTGATATATTATTATTTTATGTTTTAAAAATGACATTTTTTGTCCAGTGGCCAAATTATGGATAGCTAGTGGCCAAAATGATGTAGATATATAAATAACAGCTGCTGGAGAGCTGTGGAGATATAAAAAGGACGAGGAGCGGGGCGTGCTGACGATTCTATACCAACTTGTTGGCTTGATGTTAACATTTTTATATGCCTGTACAATTTTCCCATTATAATCATAAGGTCAAGTCGAGTTAGAACCAAGGGCGACAATCACGTTTTTTGCATTAAGTTTCCTTGTCAGATAGCAAAGGACAATGTCCAATTCCCCGTCGTTTCTGCAAAAACTTCGACAATATTTCGATCAAGTTAGAAATGCAGTTGGTGGCAATATGATAAAAATGTTGAAGTGAAGTTTTAAAACTCGACAACTGGTGTATTTAGAAGTGGTCCTATACTGGGTCACTGTGAAATCTTCAATTATCATGCATGAACCTTTCGCTGAAAGAAAGTAGTCAACCACGAAGTTGAAATATAGCTGCATATAATTTAGTTAGAAATGGTAAGTGCCAACACTTCAATCCAATACAATCCGAGGCATGACTACCTCGATATCAGTGATAGAATTTTCACTGATTCGTTTAACAGCATTACTCCACTCCAACATCCTCGAACTGACTGTCTCGATATACTTGATATAATCTTTACTGAAGCGTTTAACATCATTACTCCACTCCGTCTTCCCAGAACTGACTGTCTCGATATAAGTGATAGAATCTTGACTGGGGCATTAAACACTATTACTCCGCTCGACCTTCCCAGAACTGACTGTCTCGATAAAAATGAGAGAATCTTGACTGGGGCGTTAAACACCATTGCTCCACTCCAACTTCCCAGAACTGACTGTCTCGATATGGGTGATAGAATCTTGACTGAGGTGTAACTATTACTCCACTCCACAGTAGTAGAGTCTAAGCAGATAGAAGCCGTCTTATAATGCTGGATGCTAGATTTGTTAAATATGCATGACGTCAGAGGTCACAGGGTCACACGTTGAGATGTTGAAGAAACTGGGGAAGGTCCGGTATGTGGGGAAAGAACGGCCTAGGTCTAAAAATAGCTAGGAAAACCGGATCAAAGTAAACCACCCTCAAGTCCGTGATGACCCCCGAAGGGCCGGATTGGCAAAAATGCCCGTCGGAACTCGATCTCTTAACCGTGTGATGTACCGTCAAGTCCGCCTCAAAGAGAGGAATCCATCGGTGGTAAAGGCGAGGTGATCGGATGAACCATGACAGAGTTATTGCCCTTTCAGGAAATTTCGCGTATCCGGACCCACAGAGACTAAAGAGAGTAAAATCCCTTACTCCACTCCACCTTCCCAAATCTGTCTTGATATCAGTGAGAGAATTTTGATTGAGGTGTTTAAACACCAATTCTCTCCATCTTGATTGAGTGATTAAGTTTTTTTGCGTCCAAGTCAAGAATGTTTCATTTATATCGAGACATCACCAGCTATATGGGTGATGTGGAGGAGATTTTTACACTTGCAGAGTTCACAGAGTTATGTCTAGTAAGTATACTTTATCTTGCCACGCCACCCGAACGGTGCAATGGTTCGTAGGTACATTCCGAAAGACCCCGTGACTTTCCTTTCTAAATATCAAGTACGTGGCGAACTGTTCACGGACCATAGATCTTTTCCTAACTAGATTCGAACACCATTTTAGCGGATCCTGATGTCATAAAATATGCTGGTTCGCTTGTCGAAGTGTGGCGGTTTTCTCTGGCTACTAGTACTCGGTTTATTACATCGCCCTAGAACTTACGAATATAAGTGAAACAGTGAGTGGATCTTAAAACACACACACACACACGCGCGCGCGCGCGCGCGCGAGTGGGTGATAGTTTTTTTTTAATCGACAAACAAATACTTTATATAAAAACCACTGCGGTAGCTCAGTTGGTAGAATGTTTGCTCTGTCAGAGGGAGGTCGAACCGGGTCCGACCCAAGACGTAAAAGTTGGAAGTGGTTGTTCTTTGGTCAAGCACTCGGTATTTAGAAAAGAAAGCAATGGTGTCTTCGGAAGAGACTCGTGTCGTGTCCCGTTTCACTACAGGCGTGGAACGTTAATGAACCCTCCCTGCACAATACCCTGAGCGAATTGCAAAGGTCAAAACTTCTACCACTTCAATTATAGCTAGTGACATGTCGATAAAAGTGAAATATTCTTGACTTAAACATAAAACCCCATTGAATCATTCAATCAATCAACCTGCTGAAAGTGTAAAACCATATGGAGTCGAAGTTAGACTGTCGATCAGTCGAAAACCTGTCGAGAGATAGACGACTGCTATCGAAATGTTATCGGGAGATAGACGAGTACTATTGAAATATTTTCGAGATATAGCTAACGATAGATCGAGATCTTTTGTTGCTTAGGCACTAATTTATTAACGTAGTGTTAAACTTTTGACAGGCCTGTAATTTATTTGCTTACAAAAACAAATCAAGATTCCTTTAAAGAACTAAATTTATTTTGATTATTGGAAATAATTATTCAATCTAAATGGACTGAGACATACAATTTAAGTTGTTTTAACATTCATGTACCAATCAAAACAATGCATTATCTCCGTGAAACGGGTCATTGTAAATGGAGACATTATCTTAACTTTTGAGCTTATTTCCGTAAGAAGAGAGAAGGGCCAACCTGTCCCATCCGCCATCATGACAACAAGGTCTCGGAACAAATATTCGTAAGCAAAGGTTACACTATAAACGCCATCTCCTTCCGGTTTAGAATCGGATATGATTGCGACGCCATTTCTCAGCTGCACGTAGACTTCTAATCCAGTGTCTCGAAATTTGAATAGAACGATATCCGTCCTATCGGAACAGTTTTCAGCGATGTACATCGCCGGCATGAGCTCGAACAACTGCCTCATTCGGTAGGAATAGACAAGGTGGTGAATGTATTCTGGCCTCAAACTCAAATCAATTTTTCCGCTTACTTCTAAAGCCATTGTTTTGTAATAGTTTATCGCAAGCGGAAATGAAGTAGCGTCGCCAAGAGCAACTAACGCCTCTGATTTTAATTGCCTGGCTTGGTTGTTATCTGGTTTTAATTCTAGAGCGTAGGACGATAGTTCCAGCGCCCACTGATTATTTCCGGATTTCAAGGCATCCTTGCCTTTGCTTACAAGACCGCTTACACCTCCTGCGAGTTCTTTCATTCGTTTGGCTTTTTCAGTATATGTCATTGGAAGCAATTCAGCCGGGTCTCCACTAAACCAGCCCAGGAAAAGCTGGAACACGCCTTTCACTGACCAGGCGATGGTGCCGTAACACTGCTGTAGGTAAGGACGTTTAGCTAGTTTCTTAGGCAGTTTGACCATCTCGACAACTTTATCGGGGTAGTATCCTTTATTGATGTACCTAAGCGCCTGATCATGGACAAACTGTATAGCATCTCGGTATTCGGTCAAATATTTTTGGATTTTGGTCTTTCCTATCACGGGGTAATGATGGCTTAGAACAAGGTACTCTGGCTTTAGGTCCGCTATTTTTTGCACAGACGAGTACCATAATTTCGGATCCCTCATCGGTGTTCCCCTGATAGAATACAAGTTCGGAAAAGCATTATAAAAGGTGTCTCCAGGGAAAAACATTTTCCATTCCGGAACCCACATTCCTATTTGATCGTTGCTTTCTCCAGGAATCTGCATAAAGACCACATTTAATCCTGTTAAACAAATAATACAAGAAAATCTATTGTTTATTTATCAGTAATGGACAAAACGTTTTGATCCACAAAATGTCCTGTCACAAAATTAGGTCAGCATTTGGTATGAGATGTGAATTACATAGTAATCAAGAATCAATATCCAAACTTTTGTCATATATGAATTACATATTTCATTCTGCTCAAGGATATATGTGTATATGGCTAATGGGTGATTAGCCTTATTGGAGAATTTGATAGGGCCCAAAAAATAGTGCGGTCTACTATAGATGAGGGATCCACTTTTATGTGATATATGAGGCTGTGATAACATGGTGATAAAGAATATATATGGATTTTGAGCAATTATTTTGATAATGTAGGAAATATTAATGAGGTCAAAAAAATGGTCCTGGGTCGAAAATTTTGCCATATATGAATTGCATGTTTCATGCCAATCAAGAATATATAGGTTATAGGGGATTGACTTATGATAAAAAAGAGATTCTTCCCAAATTGGCCAAAGGTCCCATATTTTGTCATAGTTGGATTGGTCATGTCAAAACGTATACATATAGTCTATGGGTTAATATCCACACAAGTTTTATTATTAAAAGTTCAAAATTTGAAAAAAAAATCGCCTAATCACCTCTCGGTTTTTGTAACAATGACAACCATAACCATATGATACTGCACATTTATAGAAAGTTTCAAGTTTGTAGCTTTTGTCGTTTTTGAGAAAGTCCATGGACAAAAAATTTACGGAAGAAAAAAATAAAGAATAATAATAATAATAATAATATAGAAGAAAAAAATAAAAACAGTACAATAACAATAAGACGCTCCCGAACTCCGTTAAAAATTATTATTATTATTATTATTATTGACATCATTTATTGACATGTAACAACTAAATTTACCATTGGAAGTCTGTGTGTTTAATATATTTTGTTATTTTAAAAGTTTTCTCTTTACATCTGAGTTTTGTTCTGAGTTCTGATAATACAATCGTCACACTGCGGCAGCCCGGTACAGGGGATAACTCGCACAAGACTGTGTTGACTGTTTGGATGTTCACCAATCACTCGGAGGATATATGGAGTGAATAATTTTAATAATGTTAAAAAAATGACCTCTAGGTATGTGGACATCGAGATTCGTCACCCCTTAAGAAGAGTAAGTGAGTGAGTGAGTAATGGCGTTTAACGTCCCAGTCAAGAATACTTCACTTATATCGAAACGTCGCCAGCTATAGGCGAAGGTGCAGAAATTTTGCCTGCGCGTTGCGCTGATGGCATTATGCAGCAGGGTTCTTTAGCGTGCCAAGCCCACCGTGACACAGGACCTCATTTATTTTAAGTTCCCATCCGAAAGAATTGTGACTTTCATTTCGTAATGCCGAGTGCTTGGCGAAAGAACAGTCACCACCCACTTTCAAGTCTTGGGTCAGACCCGGCCGGGGATCGAACCCACGACCTCCCACTTACGGAACGAGCACTTTACCAACACCCCTTCAGAAGAGATGTCACCCTTAGGCATTGTATATTATTGCATATTCTAAACAATAGTAAAAACAAAGCTAAAACTGAAAACTGAAACATCTAATAAGAGTCGTGATTTCCCACTGTTATGCCACTGGTTAATAAATACATAACTTGAAACCTTTTTCAAAAATGGTTACAAAGTTATTTTTCCTATCTATGTTTTAAGTAACATATCTAGTGACACTAAAATTTAATTCTATCAATATTTTTATGATTGTAAATATAAAAAATAACGATCTATACCGAATGAATACACTCAAATAGAATGTTATTTCTTATATTTATAATCATAATTGTTGTCATGTCCGAAATGTAAAATTATCGCTACAATAATTTATTTCAGTATAGAACAGCCTTGCTCCAAATAAGGATAGTTATGTCGGGACTAGACTTGCATACTGACCAATGCATGGCGTAATAGAATGACGTTCTGTGACGTAATCGGATAGTTAAACGTTACGTATTCAGAGGTCATGACATCACACTGTATTTAAAAGCAATTGAATGACAGTAAAAACAAATAGGTTCATCTAAAGAAGGTCGATTCCAATTGTAAATATAAACTGTTGTATATATGAAATTATTATAGAATTTGTTTCTCTGCTTATACCTACTTTGATTCCCCTTAAGATCAAATCTCCATTATTGCTCATACCGATGGCTTGAAGGAGCGAAGTTGCGATAACGTTAAGGAGCGAAGATACAATGGCGGAGAAACGAAGATTGATGGTGAAAGGAAGAAATGATTATAGCGCAAGGAAGCGAAGATACAATGGCGGAGGAACGAAGATTGATGGTGAAAGGAAGAAATGATTATAGCGCAAGGAAGCGAAGATACAATGGCGGAGGAACGAAAATTGATGGTGAAAGGGAGAAATGATTATAGCGCAAGGAAGCGAAGATACAATGGCGGAGGAACGAAAATTGATGGTGAAAGGGAGAAATGATTATAGCGCAAGGAAGCGAAGATACAATGGCGGAGGAACGAAGATTGATGGTGAAAGGAAGAAATGATTATAGCGCAAGGAAGCGAAGATACAATGGCGGAGGAACGAAAATTGATGGTGAAAGGGAGAAATGATTATAGCGCAAGGAAGCGAAGATACAATGGCGGAGGAACGAAAATTGATGGTGAAAGGGAGAAATGATTATAGCGCAAGGAAGCGAAGATACAATGGCGGAGAAACGAAGATTGATGGTGAAAGGGAGAAATGGTAATAGCGCAAGGAAGCGAAGATACAATGGCGAAAGAGAGAACTTAAAATAGCACAAAAACCGAAGATACGATGGCGAAGAAGCAACGGTGAAAAACAGAAGTGGCAGTAACGCAAAGGAACGAAGATTTGATGGCGAAGAAGCGAAGATGCGATGGCGAAAGAAAGAAGCTGAAATAACGCAAAGGAGCGGAGATACGATGGCGAAGAAGCGAAGATACGGTGACGAAAGAGAGAACTTAAAATAACGCAAAGGAGCAAAGATACAATGGCGAAGAAGCCGAAAATGAAAAGATGCAATAACGCAAAGGAACGAATATACAATGACGAAGATTCGATAGTGCATTAGCTCCTTTGATATCGCATCTTAGCTTCTATCAGATTCTTCGCTTCTTTTCCAACGTATCTTCGATAATGCAAATTTGACCATTACACAACACCATACAATTATGTTATTTTAAAGTTGTATTACCTGCAACGTTTGCCTCAACACTGGGTTTGTCAACAAACTTGTTTGGAATGACAAATCCTTCGTCTCCGGTTGACAAACTGTTTCCAAGTCCACTATTAGAACTGGGAACGTAATTCCCAAATTGCCTGACCGCCCGCGTATATCTGATGGCAAAAGCATAAGTTTGAAATTTTTCTATGGTGTCCAAAAGTTTTATATCTGCCCAGATGTCTGGTGGATTGTTTGGGTCTATAAATGTCTACAAAATAAAAAAAAACTAAAATACATGCAATTTGTTTTGAAATCCGGATATGTCAGAAACGAAGTAATACCTGATTTTCTGACGTATGTAATTATCTGTTCATGTTTTACAATTATTTCTTAACTGGAATTTGTTCCCTAACTTTTCAATTTTTTTTTAATTTGTAAGATTTAAGGTGTGATTTAGAAGATCACTTCATGCTTATAACATTTGTATTTAAGAAATGACAGTTTGATCATGGTATTTCAAGAAGTAATGATAGTGTGGCGTGTGCAAAATTCGATGAAGGGCAAAATCACACAAAGTCTTGCATTACCTCTTAAAATACCATGAGCAGAAATGTCATTTCTTATATTTACAATTCGTTCTTTCAATAAATATTTTGTACCAATATTTGTTTTAACTATTGACATTGAAAATTTTCTTCAATACTTGCTCATGCAAAATAGGGTTTTTGTCATGCGAGATTTACACATGACGTCATATTTCGGGAAAATTAATACACATCAAGGGCCATGACCCAAATTGCCTTTCAACGGGAATTGTAATACAATTGCTTCTGCATGTTTCATCGAAGAGAAAAAACAGTCATATTGTAAATATATGTAATTGGTTTTGTAAAAATTGAAAATTTGTAGTTCAGTTAAAGTTTTGTCAAAATTTGCTAGATGTAATAAAATAATAATAATAATAATAATAATATATGATGAATATAACTGTGTCTGGTCAAATATCCACAAATTTCGAACACTATTAAAAGCGGACTCTGAATCTATGTGTTTATTATCTATTCAAAGTCTGGTTACCGAGATCAAACTTCTCAACACCTGACTGTTCTCTGTTCATATTTGTCATGTTGTTACATAATTTATTCTACTCTGTAATGCTTATAGCACTGAATTGTTTGCTTATTGCAATTATTATGTACTAATTATTATTATTATATTATTGTGATAAGAACTATTATTATTATTATTATTATTATTATAAGAACTATTATTACTATAATTATTATTATTGTTATTATTATTATAAGAACTATTGTTATTATTATTATTACTATTATTATTATTAGTATTATTATTATTACTATTATTATTATTATTATTATTATAGATGTAAGTTAAGAAATGATTGTGAAACAAAGACCTGCTCTTTAATCATGCTGCACGAAGTGACGAGATACTAATGGTACCACGAGTTTCCTATAATGACTATGTGTATTGGGGATTTCCATGTCCAATGTGCTTATTTGAGATTTTTTCGCTGAGTACTTGGCGTTTAGAATGAAACTTACAAATATTGTAAGGCGATCAGCGCAAATTTACGATTTTCGGGTATTATTTAAAATCGTGTAAAATGACGTCACTAACATTCAATATTGACCTACCGATAGCAATAATGGGGTTCGCCAAAGTACGACGTGATCAATACCTCTTAACGATTGTGCGGAACGTTAGAGAGTATCACGTGATACAGCGGTGAATATCCTATTGTTTCTCTGCTTAAGATCCCTCAAACACCGACGTTTCTCAATCGAGAATTGCAGCTTTGAAACACGTTTCAAGTTAAAAACAAAAACCCAATACCTTTGCACCCATAATGTGGTCATGGTGATAATGGGTGTATACAATTGCTTTCACTGGCTTTGTGGAAATCTTCCGGAACTCCGCAAAAATCTCTAAGGAAGCATCTGCAGTCTCCGTTACATCAATTATAATAAGTCCTTCCGGTGCAATTACCATTATGGAATTTCCCAATGCGTATCCAATGGCAACATATACATTATCTGTTACCTAAAATAAACAATCATAAGTTTTGGTTTAAAAAATAAATATCAAAAATTGACCATTCTTTTACAACAAATCAAACAAAAATATTGAAATATTTTGAAACTACAGATAAACATATGGTTCAAATCTGTCGACAGTTTAACATTAAGCTGATAGAAAGCGCAGCTTTTTTTGCGGCCTTAAACAGCGAAAGCACAGGTTTCACTATAGATAACACGTGCATATATTATTCTTAAATCAATCAAATTACAGAAAGTACATTAATCCAACACAGCAATACATATATTGGTGAGTCGAAAAAATTGTGTCAAATTTACGTGAATTTTTCCCGCAATACGTTGCAATATTGAAACTCGAACGAAACGGGATCTCGCGAGATCAATCTTTCTTTCCGGAGATCCCGCAACTGTCTGGCGCATTACTGTTAACAGTGTAAAAACAGAGAATGCGTATACTGTATGTAGCTAAAATTTTGTAATATTTTGGAATTTTTCTTAAGAAATACAGAAAAGTAGTTAAGAGTTTCGAAAGATTTGACCTAGTAAATAACCCGCATTTGGCCTATGCTGAAATTAGACTAAAAACGTCTGTGATAGAACTTTGTCTGCTGTGCATTCTTAACGGTCACAACGTCAGTCATATTAAGTTTGTGCCGAATTGACGTATTACCGGTCATGCCTTTTATGTTCCGATACTGGTGGCCATCACAGTACCAAAGCAGAGTCACAGCAACAAATGACATACTAGTGTCAGTAATGTCATTAAATGGCACAATTCAGGCCAAGTTTTCAATCTTTTTTGTGTGAAATTCAAGCATGTCTGACCATTGTCGGAACATTGTGGGCGTGGTCGGTGATCTATCAATTGACAACTCATTTCGGCTCCTCATCAGCTATAAATCTCAACAGCTTTATGGTAGTTACTTCCTTCCTTTTTACCACCAGGTTTCAGTAACTCGGCCACTAAGCAACCGAACTCCGACTCTTTTTCGATAACTCAGTGTTAAATTTTTTTAACGGTCTGTACTGATTGTTGTAGGTGTTTGTTTTTACATAATTTTGTACCTTTTGAACTTGCTTTGGAAATTCCATCGGACATTCAGCTTCACCAGAAGCCAATGAAGAACTGATCCCGGCAGACCAATAAAAAACAAAGTAAACAAACCACGTGTTCTTAATAAATACCGCCATATTTTACCACATCACCTGTAAAAATACTAAAATTAAAAAAATCTCGATGAAATAACAATCCACAAGGGGGCCTATATACAGTAAAATCTGTATAGAGATATCCACAAGATCTAAAAACAGTAATTATCACTTTTATTATTATTATTATTATTATTAAATACAGTTATTATCACTATTACTATTATTATTATAATTATGAAATACAGTAATTAGCATTGTTATTATTAATAAATACGGTAATCATTACTATAATTATTATTATTATCATTATTATTAATATTTTCAGAATATATTTTTTATTCAAACTAGAATTATACTTACTATCACTTATAAAATAATCACAGCGCCCTCTATCGGGGATATTTAGTATTCTGTAGTAGCAGCTCTCTCTCTCTCTCTCTCTCTCTCTCTCTTTCTCTCTCTCTGACTCTCTCTCTCTCTCTCTCTCTCTCTCTCTCTCGGATTCTCTCATTTTCGGACTCTCTCTCTCTCTCTCTCTCTCTCTCTCGGATTCTCTCATTCTCGGACTCTCTCTCTCTCTCTCTCTCTCTCTCTCTCTCTCGGATTCTCTCATTCTCGGACTCTCTCTCTCTCTCTCTCTCTCTCTCTCTCGGATTCTCTCTCTCTCTCTCTCTCTCTCTCTCTCTCTCTCTCTCTCTCTCTCTCTCTCTCTCTCTCTCTCTCTCTCTCTCTCTCTTTCATGGGATTTAAATAGTTGTGAAAATAAGCAACATAATGACCAAAATTGTGACAAAATGACTATAGAACTGATCGAAAACTCTAAAGTTCTATTAATAGGCTGTTTAAGGTGAAATTTCCAAAAGTGTAAAAAAAATGGCACATGCCCCGGTTTCACAATAATTCCTTAGCTAAGATTTTTCTTATCTTAAATTTAGCAAATTTTGGTAACCTTTTTTGTGGAACTACTGGTGAATATTTTTGTCAAAACTTATGCAAATGTTTTGATCCGGAAGTGATCTTTAAAATGACATCTTAAATTTCTGGATATCTTGAAAATTACCAAAATTATAAATATTTATAATTTTGCAAAATTTAAGTTAAGGAAAATCTTAACTAAGGAATGATTGTGAAACCGGATCAGTTATAGTAAAAATGAATTGTAAATGGTTAAAATATAGAGACCAAAAATAACTCAACCTGACATCTGCGGGGTAGATTTGGTGAAATTGTTATTATGGTTCTCATAGTATACCTACTTTACTTATAACCTCTGTATTTTCCTAGTTAAGGCCATTATATTTTGAATTACTGTAGATCAACCTTTATTGTTTCACTGTAAACCCAAAGTGCAAATCGCGAGATAATGTTTTATTGAATTGGTTTGGGGTTGGCAGTTGACAATAAAGGTTTACATTATGTTGTAAAGTTGTTCTGGAGACGGATTTAAATAGGCTAGCGCTTGTTCCTGAATCCAGTTTTCAGTTTGTTTTGTGTTGTATTATTTGTATTAATTAATGAATAAATATTGTTTAAACTAGTATACCTACCTTGAAAAAAGCTTTAAAGCGCCCTCTACCGGGGATATTTGTAGTCTGTGGTAAGTTGGTGGTAAAGCGCTCTCTACCGTAGTCTGTGGTAAGTTGGTGGTAGATATGGTCAAAATGTCATTGTTTCGTTTATATATACCGTACCAGATGCTGGAGGGACTTAATAGAATATTGAATAAATATTTATCATAATTATACATCTAACACACTTCTTGACCAACGGTCAGAGTTCGTATCATTAATATTTTTGATAAATTAATAATCCAATATTTCATATTTAAAATTAAATGACATTTTGTTATTCTAAAGCTGCAATGCAGACCTGACGAAAGTTCAACACTTGGCTAACATATAGGGATCTAATTAGCTCGATTGTCCAGTGGCCAAAATATGGATAGCAAGTGGCCGAAATGATGTAGATATATAAATAACAGCTGCTGGAGAGCTCTGGAGATATAAAAAGAACGAGGAGCGGGGCGTGCTGACGATTCTGTATCAAATTGATGGCATGGTTTTAACGTTTCGACAGGCCATTCAACATCTGAACTTCATCTGTTTTTTGTTAGCCGCTTAGTGTTAAACTTTCGACAGGTCTATACTAGTACTATTGATAGGTTTAGAGGTATAGGTGACGAAAGACTATTCTGCTGCATTCGACAGTTCATTCAACACCTGAACTTCATCTCGTTTTTGTTAGCCGGTTAGTGTTAAACTTTCGACAGGTCTATACTAGGACTGTTGATAGGTTTAGAGGTATAGGTGACGAAAGACTATTCTGCTGCATTCGACAGTTCATTCAACATCTGAACTTCATCTCGTTTTTGTTAGCCGCTTATTGTTAAACTTTCGACAGGTCTATACTAGGACTGTTGATAGGTTTAGAGGTATAGGTGACGAAAGACTATTCTGCTGCATTCGACAGTTCATTCAACATCTGAACTTCATCTCGTTTTTGTTAGCCGCTTATTGTTAAACTTTCGACAGGTCTATACTAGTACTATTGATAGGTTTAGAGGTATAGGTGACGAAAGACTATTCTGCTGCATTCGACAGTTCATTCAACATCTGAACTTCATCTCTTTTTTGTTAGCCGCTTATTGTTAAACTTTCGACAGGTCTATACTAGTACTATTGATAGGTTTACAGGTTTAGGTGACGAAAGACTATTCTGCTGCATTCAACAGTTCATTCAACACCTGAACTTCATCTCTTTTTTGTTAGTCGCTTATTGTTAAACTTTCGACAGGTCTATACTAGTACTATTGATAGGTTTAGAGGTATAGGTGACGAAAGACTATTCTGCTGCATTCGACAGTTCATTCAACATCTGAACTTCATCTGTTTTTTGTTAGCCGCTTATTGTTAAACTTTCGACAGGTCTGTACTAGTACTATTGATAGGTTTAGAGGTATAGGTGACGAAAGACTATTCTGCTGCATTCAACAGTTCATTCAACATCTGAACTTCATCTCTTTTTTGTTAGCCGCTTAGTGTTAAACTTTCGACAGGTCTATACTAGTACTATTGATAGGTTTAGAGGTATAGGTGACGAAAGACTATTCTGCTGCATTCGACAGTTCATTCAACATCTGAACTTCATCTCTTTTTTGTTAGCCGCTTAGTGTTAAACTTTCGACAGGTCTATACTAGTACTATTGATAGGTTTAGAGGTATAGGTGACGAAAGACTATTCTGCTGCATTCGACAGTTTATTCAACATCTGAACTTCATCTCTTTTTTGTTAGCCGCTTAGTGTTAAACTTTCGACAGGTCTGTACTAGTACTATAGGTGACGAAAGACTATTCTGCTGCATTCAACAGTTCATTCAACATCTGAACTTCATCTCTTTTTTGTTAGCCGCTTAGTGTTAAACTTTCGACAGGTCTATACTAGTACTATTGATAGGTTTAGAGGTATAGGTGACGAAAGACTATTCTGCTGCATTCGACAGTTTATTCAACATCTGAACTTCATCTCTTTTTTGTTAGCCGCTTAGTGTTAAACTTTCGACAGGTCTGTACTAGTACTATAGGTGACGAAAGACTATTCTGCTGCATTCAACAGTTCATTCAACATCTGAACTTCATCTCTTTTTTGTTAGCCGCTTAGTGTTAAACTTTCGACAGGTCTGTACCGTTGATTCCTTCTGTCGTAAAGCTTTCCAGGTATAGGTGACAAAAGACTATTCTGCTGCATTCGTTAGCTTAGTTTAAACTTTCGACGGGCCCCTTAACATCTAAAATTCATCTCTTTTTTATTAGCCACTTATTGTTAAACTTTCGACAGGCCTGTATATTATCTTTTACGCAGTAATAATGCTGATGCCGCTTTATGGCCAATTGGTACAAATGGGCACTATCCTACAAGTTTCTGATTTTTTCATACTTGTAAAACTTTTTGCGGCGCATCTGAAAATGTAAACAAAAATATAGATGTCCACTTTTTACCCTTTTTAGCTATAAAGCATACAAAAATGTAACAAATTTTGAAATTTTAACATAGGCTAAATAGAAAATCGCAAATTTTCAGCTTCTGGAAAATTGGAAAGAGTTTTGAAAAATAACAGTTTGTCCTACAAGTTTTTTTAAAAAGCTAAAAAACTCTTGTTAATAATTTGAATTTTTTTGAAAATGTAAAGAAAAACAAAATGTCCCCTTGCTTGACTTTTCGGTATAAAACTTTAAAGACGTAATCTGGTTCAAATTAGCAATAACGTCATGATTTTTTTTGATATTGTAAAAGAATCGACAAACTTGCGAACTTTTACGTCATTTGTGCGTCTTGCTGTAATAGTAAATACTTAATTTTAATGCTTTGTATCTTGAATTACTTATAAATTAGATTATTTTGTAGTACTAGCAACTTATATTACAGAAATAATAATATCAAGAAATATTATTATTTTGGAGTAACAGCAGAACAAAGCCTTAACATCCTTAATGAGTCAATGATGATTCAAATAAGCTAGAAGGGCCAGTCAGAATCTGGGAAATATTGTTAATGGCTTCATTTGAAATATTTAAAAGAGATTGAACTATTGGGGCACAATCTTGACTGTAGTGAAAAAAATTCATTTTATTGAAACCTTTTACTTAGTCAGAAAAGTAACTGAATTGAAAACCCACGTGCTCGAAAACACGTCATTCAGTATAAAGAGGTATGGCGGGTTTGATAGGCGCTTTTCACATTGTCCCCCTGCTTGAATGGATGAATGACGTAACGGTGTATTTTTAAACACCTGAGGATTTCGAGTTCCATTATTAGACCAGGTCTATGAAAACCAAGCGCTTCGTTTGTGTTAACTTGTTTTTCCTTGAAGAGCCGAAGATATTGAACAAACCTTAACATTCATAATCTTCATTCTTCATCTTTATACAATAAACAGAAAAACTTGAACAATAAAGTATTAACTTACATCACGTTTCACTAAGAATTCACGGGTGATGTGTGTAGATTAATCACTGTTAAGTGTATAAAAATGTAACCTGGCTTGATCTGCTAGTAGTGTTTTGAGAGAAGATAACGCTCATTTTTAAAAACTAATATTTGTAAAGGAAAATTTTTACAATAGTATTTTATAAAGATAAAAATAAAAAAGACAATAAGAAGAAGAAGAATAAATAAAAAAAGATATCCGGATGGGATTCGAACGCATGCCTTACAGGTTGCAAAGCGTCCTCGCTACCCACTGAGCTAACCACAGCAGTTAGTGCCAGCCGTGTTAAAATGCAACATCACTTATATGTGCAGTGGTCAGTTTTAATTTTCCCTAATTTTCAAAAATTGACCATTTTCTCCTAAGAGGACCAATTTTTTGACAACTCGTTATGATTGCATTTTGAAAATATTTTCAGAAACAATAACGTAAAAAATGGTCTTCCGAGGAGAACACTTTGATAATAATTATCAAAGACGGGAAAACCCCTTCATTTGTCATATTTTAGCATAAATGAGCACAAAGATGAGCTTATTAAGAAAACTACCAGTAAAATATACCTTTATATGAGCCAAAATCTGAAAGTCCACATAACATACTGCTGCTTTATTATTTAAGTGCAAGAATATTTAGACTTTTATTTTTCAAAAACCAAAATGGTCCATTTAGGACAAAATCTCGTCAAACCCGCCATACCTCTTTTCATGACGTCATTGCAAACATAGTGTCTGAAAAAATATGAAAATTCTAAACTTTGAAAATCTGACAGAATTTTGAAAATCGAATCAATATTAAAATATAATCAATGAAATTTTGTGAAAAAAACGCCTTAATCAATTGAAGGTATCAAAGACAGTTCTTTGTGAATCATTAGTATCTATTGAATTTATCCGTGTACTGTATATCTGATGCTCTTCTTGTATACATACTTTAATTTATAGACATAATATATTTTATTCCCTGTAAATAATTTGTTAAAAATGATTATAGTTATTTAAGTAAGGACTTAGAATAACACTACCAGAGTGCACACAGGTAGATTTGCACACGGCATGTGTAACGTTAGCATCCAAGAATAACACTACCAGAGTGCACACAGGTAGATTTGCACACGGCATGTGTAACGTTAGCATCCATTTGAACCACTTTATCTTAATTCATGATTCAATCACCTTTTCATTTTCCGTCAATAACAACAGGTGTAAAATAAACTGGATTCGCATATATCTCCCCTGACCATCTAAACTTGTCCGAAATATCCAGTGGTCAATTAATCTCACAACAATACAGACCTGTCAAAAATTTAACACTGACCTAATGAATTATTGCAGCATTGGCAGCTGAGCTCACCACCTCGTATGCAACATCTCGACAGGGTTCCAAAGCTGTTACCTATCTCACGACATGTTTCTAGTCACTAGTCATATGTCAGTCACTCGACAACCAAATTACGCGATCGAATCCTTGTTGTCGACTGGTTAACTATTGACAGGTCTGTCAGGAAGGCAATTCATTCTGTATAAAGTCCACCTGTTTATTAAAACCGGATTTTAGCTACTAGCTATCCGTATCTCAGTCACTCGACAATCGAACTTCGCGCTCGAATCCTAGTCATCAGATGTCAAACTATCGACATGTCTGTCGTGAAGACGATTCCCTCTGTATAAAGTCCACCTGTCTGTCAAAGCCAGATTTCACCCACTTGCTAATGTATAGTTGTTTAATTCTGCGGGGATAAAATTTCACGGATTCAGACACTGGAACTTATTCACGAGTATCAAATTTTTCAGTCTAGTGGCCAGTGTTAATAATTAACTGTATGAATTATCTCGGTCTACGTTTAATTCATGCTACATGAAAATATTCCCTTAGTATTTAATTTCACGCTATTAAGTAAGACCGCGAATATAGCGAAATTAAATCCCCAGTTAATAAAGGCAACCATACAGTATCCACTCAGCAACCGAGCTTCGAATCCTTGTTGTCAGTTGTTAAACTTTTGACAGGTCTGTAATGAAGGTGATGCTCTCTGTATAAAGTCCACCTGTCCATTAAAACTAGTTTCTAGAAACAAGCTATCAATATTTCAATCACAAGAGAGCCGAGCTTCGAATCCTTGTCAACTGGTTAAACTTTTGACAGTTCTGTAATAAAGACGAATTACTTTGTATAAAGTCCACCTGTCTATTAAAACCAATTTCTAAAAACTAGCTATCAATATTCCAATTACAAGACAGCCGAGCTTCGACTCCTTGTTAGCTGTTAAACTTTCGACAGGTCTGTCATGAAGATGATTCCCTCTGTATAAAGTTCACCTGTCTATTATAACCAGTTTCAACACAATAGCCATCTATACCTCAGCGACAACCGAGCTTTGCGATTGAATCTTTGTTGTTAACAATTCCCAATGTATAAAGTCCACCTGTCCATAAAAACCAGATTGTAGCCACAAGCTTTCCATATTTCAGTCACTTGACAGCCAAGCTTCGAATCCTTGTTGTCAGCTGTTAAACTTTCGACAAGTCTGTTATGAAGACAATTCCTTCTGCATAAAGTCCACCTGTCTATTAAAACCAGATTTAGCCACTAACTTTCCATATCTCAATCACCCGAGAGCCAAGTCTTGAATCCTTGTTGTCAGCTGTTAAACTTTTGACAGTTCTGTAATAAAGACAAATTGCTTTGTATAAAGTCCACCTGTCTATTAAAACCAATTTCTAGAAACTAGCTATCAATATTTTTATCACAAGACAGCCGAGCTGCGACTCCTTGTTAGCTGTTAAACTTTCGACAGGTCTGTCATGACGATAATGACCTCTGTATAAAGTCCACCTGTCTATAAAAACCGGATTGTAGCCATTAGCTTTCCATATTTCAGTCACTTGACAGCCAAGCTTCAAATCCTAGTTGTCAGCTGTTAAACTTTCGACAGGTCTGTCATGAAGATAATGATCTTTGTAAAAAGTCCACCTTTCTATTAAAACCAGATTCAGCCACTAACTTTCCATATTTCAGTCACTCGACAACTGAGTTTGAAAACCTTGCTGTCAGCTGTTGAACCTTCGACAGGTCTGTCATGAAGATGATTCCCTCTGTATAAAGTCCACCTGTCTATTATAACCGGATTCAGCCACTAACTTTCCATATCTCAATCACTCGAGAGCCGAGCTTCGAAACCCTGCTGTCAGCTGTTGAACCTTCGACAGGTCTGTCAATCTTGTCAAACAACTTTATCAGCAATTGTTGATGAATGGACAATGGCTATTGATCAGGGACAGTATGTTGGCACTATATTTGTCGATTTATCAAAATCATTTGATCTGGTTGACCATAATATCCTTTTGTCTAAACTATAGAAAACTAATTTTTCTGTTTATGCTTTACAGTAGTTCAAATCATATTTATACGAAAGATTTTAAACTGTATCAATACCAAATTATCTATCTTGTGAAAAAGCAGTTAAAACTGGCGTACCCCAGGGGTCAGTTTTAGGTCCATTACTTTTTCTGCTTTATATTAATGATTTACCTTTCTGCATCAGAAGTTGTAGAACCTATCTTTTTGCTGATGATGCTACTATTACTATTTCATGTAAATCAATCTCGTTATTAAACGAAGAATTAAATAAGGCTATGTCTGAAATGGCTGAGTGGTGCAAAGTCAATAAAATGTCAATCAATGTTTCAAAAACAAAGTGTATGCTTATATCTTCTGTTAAAAAACTTGCCAATAATGATGCAGCTCTTAATATCAGTATTAATGCAACTAACATTACACAAGTACACTCTCATAAATTACTTGGAGTCTTTGTGGATCCCTGTCTGTCTTGGGTAGATCATATAAATCATGTTATCAAAAAGGTTAATTCTTTGTTATGTCTTTTGAGAAGAATAAAAAGGTATTTAGACATTGAAAGTAGAAAACTTTTCTACACTTCTTTAATTTTACCTCATATAAATTATTGTTTGTCAATTTGGGGTAATTGTCACTCTAAATATCTGGACCTCATTCTTAAGCTTCAAAAACGGTCTGCAAGGTTAATACTAGACAAAGATGTTCGTGAAACGAGATCCATTGAATTATTTAAAGAATTAAGCATGCAAACAATTCACCAAAGAATCCATTATCACAAATCAATTTTAATGTTCAAAGCTGTAGATAACATATCTCAATCATATATTCCTGATTTATTTAAATCTTGTTCTGATTGCAACACGTATCAACTTCGATCTAGCCATTCTAACAATTTATTTTTATATAGACCTAATTCAGAATTACGAAAATCATCAATTTCATACTCAGGTTCAATAATTTGGAATTCATTACCAACACAATTAAAAAATGCGACATCTTTGAAGAATTTCAAAAAGTTATATCAAAGTACTTTTTTACATATTAATTCGATAATCTTAACATTTGGTTGTTTAATATATATATACACTTGTACATAGTTTTATACTAAACTTTCGACAAGTCTGTTATGATGATGATGCTCTTTGTAAAAAGTCCACCTGTCTATTAAAACCAGATTCAGCCACTAACTTTCCATATCTCAATCACTCGAGAGCCGAGCTTCGAATCCTTGTTGTCATCTGTTAAACCTTTAACAGTTCTGTAATAAAGACGAATTGCTTTGTAGAGTCCACCTGTCAATTAAAACCAATTTCTAAAAACTAGCTATCATTATTCCAATCACAAGACAGCCGAGCTTCGACTCCTTGTTAGCTGTTAAACCTTCGACAGGTCTTTCATGACGATAATGACCTCTGTATAAAGTCCACCTGTCTATTATAACCAGTTTTAACCCACTAGCCATCTATATCTCAGCGACAACCGAGCTTTGCAACTGTATAAAGTCCACCTGTCTATAAAACCGGATTGTAGTCACTAGCTTTCCATATTTCAGTCACTTGACAGCCAAGCTTCAAGTCCTTGTTGTCAGCTGTTAAACTTTCGATCAAGTCTGTTATGATGATGATGCTCTTTGTAAAAAGTCAACCTGTCTATAAAAACCGTATTTGAGCCACTTGCCATCTATATCTCAGCGACAACCGAGCTTTGCGATAGAATTCTTGTTGCCAGTTGTTAAATTATTTACAGGTCTGTCATGAAGATGATCATCTCTGTATAAAGTCCACCTGTCTATAAAAACCGGATTTTAGCCACTTGCCATCTATATCTGAGCGACAACCGAGCTTTGCGATCGAATCCTTGTTGACAGTTGTTAAATTATTGACAGGTCTGTCATGAAGACGATTCCCTCTGTATAAAGTCCACCTGTCTATAAAAACCGGATTTTAGCCACTTGTCATCTATATCTGAGCGACAACCCAGCTTTGCGATAGAATTCTTGTTGACAGTTGTTAAATTATTGACAGGTCTGTCATGAAGACGATTCCCTCTGTATAAAGTCCACCTGTCTATAAAAACCGGATTTTAGCCACTACCCATCTATATCTCAGCGACAACTGAGCTTTGCGATTGAATCCTTGTTTCCAGTTGTTAAATTATTAAAAGGTCTGTCATGAAGACGATTCCCTCTATATAAAGTCCACCTGTCTATTAAAGCCGGGGTTTAGCCACTTGCCATCTATATCTGAGCGACAACCGAGCTTCTCGATCGAATCCTTGTTGTCAGTTGTTAAATTATTGACAGGTCTGTCATGAAGACGATTTCCTCTGTATAAAGTCCACCTGTCTATTAAAGCCGGGGTTTAGCCACTTGCCATCTATATCTGAGCGACAACCGAGCTTCTCGATCGAATCCTTGTTGACAGTTGTTAAATTATTGACAGGTCTGTCATGAAGACGATTCCATCTGTATAAAGTCCACCTGTCTATAAAAACCGGATTTGAGCCACTTGCCATCTATATCTGAGCGACAACTGAGCTTTGCGATAGAATTCTTGTTGCCAGTTGTTAAATTATTGAGAGGTCTGTCATGAAGACGATTCCCTCTGTATAAAGTCCACCTGTCTATAAAAACCGGATTTTAGCCACTAGCCATCCATATCTCAGCGACAACCGAGCTTTGCGATTGAATCCTTGTTTCCAGTTGTTAATTAATATATAAATTATTGAAAGGTCTGTCATGAAGACGATTCCCTCTATATAAAGTCCACCTGTCTATTAAAGCCGGGGTTTAGCCACTTGCCATCTATATCTGAGCGACAACCGAGCTTTGCGATCGAATCCTTGTTGACAGTTGTTCAATTATTGACAGGTCTGTCATGAAGACGATTCCCTCTGTATAAAGTCCACCTGTCTATTAAAGCCGGGTTTTAGACACTAGCTCCTTTATAGGTTTTTTTTATTATTATTTTTTTATTATTTTTTGCGGGGATAACATTTCACGGATTCAGACACAGGAACTTTTTCACGGGTATAAAATTTCACAGTCTAGTTAGTCTGTCCCGAGCCATTAGGCCCATCAGGCCGGAGCTTATCCCGGTTTCGGTGGCGTTAAGCGACTGAGAGTACAAGACTCTCCCCTGAATGGGACGCCGGTCCATCGCAGGGTTAAACCCCAGCATTTTGCTGGTACTCATTTATTTTTCAGCTGAGTGAACTGGAACAACGTGAAATTAAGTGTCTTGCTCAAAGACACAACACATCGCCCGGTCCAGGGATCGAACCCACGACCTTCGAATCATGAGTCCAACGCCTTAACCACTAGGCCACGCGCTTCCACTTCACAGTCTTGTGGCCAGTGTTAATATTTTACTGTTCGTTATCTCAGTCTAGGTTTACGTTTAATTCATGCTACATGAAAATATTCACTTGGTATTTAATTTCACGCTATTAAGTGAGATCGTGAAAATGCGAAGCATTTTATGATAAATTGATAAATTTGCGAAAAGGCCATTGTTAGTTATACCACGATAACTAACAATACAATTGTCTTTATTTCTTATATTTTCAATGTTTCCCATGGTAACTTTAACAAACATATACAATGTATATTTCGATGGTACTCCATTGTGTTAATGGCGAATCAACACGCTTATGATACTGTCAACGTAAAAGATAGTACAGACATTTCCTTCTTTATGATTTTTATTGAATAATTACAAACTGGTTTACATTCTCGTGTTAAAAATGAACGTGCAATTTGAAAACGTAGAATTTGTGAGTATACCTGACTGAAGTTATTGGGCGCCGCGTAGTGTGAATATCTTTGGGTGTCCCCGTTTTCAACGTTACGCGCAACTCAAAAAACTCGACACACAGATTGTCAACAAATCCGGAACTACTTTCTATTGTTGTTATCGGCTGATAACATATAATAACAAAATGAATAATAAATAAAGTGAATAATGGAATTGTAAACATTGATAAATTAAGCTTTCAACACTTAGGAAATTTGTGATGGATCAGCCATTCATTTTATTTATATATTTCATATCGACAGGAATGCTAATTAAAGATTCATTTTTTCTATCAATAGTATGAACAGCGAGATGTTTAAATCGGAATTCGAAATGATGGAAAATTTCCTGACAACCCGATACATGGGATTTACTAGTACCATGAACAGTTTGTTCAACCTGTAGATGTTGTTAATTTTCTTAATTTTTATTTTGTTCGAAATCACGGACAATTTTCCGGTATATTAGAATTAACAGTATAATGGTGATTTTTTCCACTTTGTGAATTTTGATAATTTTTATCCTGTTCTAAATCACGAGCATTTTTCCTGACAATCCGAAACATGGAAAGAATCCGTATCATAAGCGTTTTATCCACCTTGTGGATTTTGTTAAGCATGTTGACATGTTCTTTGGGCCAGAATGACCAATGTGACGCCCATGGATTTATTACTAAGAACAGCATACTGGTCAACCGATCTTTTTTAACACTTTATCTTATTGGGATCAAGCAGTGTTCCCGGAAGTGTTCCACCACAACGAAGTGTTTGTCTTTTAATTACAAACGTTCCGTGTTTTCTTGTGATCTTAACTTTGCCAGCAAAAATACAACTGCTTTAACTACAGACTACCAATATGATTATTATGAAGATCCTTCAAATGTAAGTAGCAGAGAGAGAGAGAGAGTAATGGTGTTTTACGCCCCAGTCAAGAATATTTCATTTATATCGAGATGTCGCCAGCTATAGGCGAAAGTGCAGAAATTTAGCCTGTGTGTTGCGCTGATGACATTATTTTACAGCAGGTTCTTTATCGTGCCAAGCACACCGTGACACGGGACCTCGTCTATTTTAAGTATCCATCCGAAAGAACTGTGACTTTCATTTTATGACGCGGAATGCTTGGGGAAAGACAGTCATGACCCACTTTCAAGTCTTGGGTCAGACCCGGTCGGGGTTCGAATCCACGACCTCCCACTTACGGAGCGAGCACTCGACCAACTGATCTACCACAGTGGTAAAGTTAAACATAAAACAGAATACTGGAAACGTATCTATTTTCGCGGTGTACATATTTTCGCTTATTTCGCGGTTGTTTGTTTTGCGCGAAAACTATTAGTCAGTGGGCTAGGTGGACTCACCGTGCACCCCCCCCCCCGGATCCTCCGACACCACTTTTTTCTGGTACCTTAGGGTGTCTAGTAATGGAATCGGGATGTTTCCCAGAAATAAACTGGGATGCTCTTCATGAAAAACTTCAATATTTAAGAGTACCTGAAAGTTTTCAGTAAATTTCTCTATTATGGGTAGGGGAACATTTTTATCTTTGTTTTCAATATTATTATGCAGATACAGATCATATTTGAGCCGCTCCATGACAAAACGACCCTTATGACAATTACGTCATAGTATTAGAAAATGACGTCAAGGTTTTCTTTTGTTTCTCGACACAATCGATTACGTCGCTAGATTTTACATTAATCTTACTAGAAAACATTCATTTTTAAAACGATCTACACGGATTATTTGTGGACGGATTTTTATGAATTTTTCACTATTAAATGTAAAAATAATCGCAGTTTTATACATTATAAAAAATCCATATTAAATTTTAACGTCACTGAAAAAAACTGTGGAAGAGTTTTTTTTTAAATCCGGCATTATTATGTTTTAACTTTCCCTTAACCTGAAAATATTTGGTAATATCTGTATTTAATTGTGACAATTACACAAAACACAACATTCATTTTTAATCACACAAAAATTGCACAAATTTTTATTTTGATAATATGCAAACAATAACGACGGACAATTCCACATAATTCTCAAATACATACAAATAAGATGGTGTCGTTAAATTCAAAAACAAATTATGTGTACTGAAATTAAAGTGTGCTGGATTTTAGACCTTAATCGCTATTTTTAAATGATATTTATTTCTCTTGCTAATCCAGAGACCATGTTTTATTGCCATGATATATTGAATTTTTATTTCAGAAGGACATTTTATTCACGTCCGTTGGTTGAAAATGAAAATTAGAAACCATACACAAGGTTTCAAGGTTTATTCGTATTGTGTCAAGATAGGGACGTGTAACTGTTTTTTTTTTTTTTTTTTTTTTTTTTTTTTTTTTGCGAAAATCCGATTAAAAAATCGTATGTATCCTGTACTAAAATTTATCACCCTAGACAGTCATTACAATACTCAGTAGAGATTGTCCATTAAATGTCCATACATTGAATATGATGGAAGAGTGTCACTTGCTATTGTTGTGCCTCTCACTGCCTAGATTTGAACGACATGGGACACTGTAAGTTACTTTGTCAGTTCATTTGAATAAAGTCTGTTGCTTTTCCCCATAACTCCGATTTCCCCATCCCTGACTCTATTTAACTGGATGAATCTTGACGGGGGGGGGGGCATAACACTCAGTTACTAGTATATGAGGACATTATCTCTTACCAGTAAAATCTGGCGCAATTTGAGCACATTTTTAGATCAATTTTTTAGGTAAGGGCATGTAAAATACCTTTATATAACCCAACCTTATTACACTTAAAACATTCTATCTTGTCATCAATAAACTAACTGTGGAGACAAGAAATTGTAGGTGAAATCTCTCTCTCTCTCTCTCTCTCTCTCTCTCTCTGGGGCATTCGCCTTGAGAGCGGGAGGTTGTAGGTTCGAACCCATGCCGGGTCCATACCCAAGATTGTTAACATTTTAGACTTTCCTTTCTCACCTGGCTTTCAGTATTTGGATGACAGATTATTCATTAATTCAAATGAGCTCAGAATTACATGACTTAGATTGGCATACTCACTTAGTGAGGTTTCATCATTAAGTGGCAACGCGTGAGTTCCTACTAGAACAAAACACACCACACACTTGCACATCTCATGCATACATGAACTTGTTCTTAGATTACATGTAATCGTTAGACATTTATAAATTTGTTAATTTTGATGTGAGGTTAAACAATATTACAACAAAAATCCCTCTCCCCTCTCGTGAAATTTCGCTTAAAATAGCAGCATCTTGATATGTACAAAAACATAATTATTTCTTCATGGGCTTCAAAATTGGTACGACAGTTGTGATTAAAAGATTTTTCAGGGACCCATAGCAAATTCTGTTCATAATACACCCGCAGAGTTACTGCATTGGGCGTGTCGCTATATTGCATCATAATTAAAACCTTGATAATATACTAAAATATTGGGTATACTGTGTCATTTGTTATAAGTCTGTAGAAGCATATCTGGTGTAGCTCCCTAACTTCATAATTTCATGTGTGAGAGAGGTGCTTTAGTTGTAATCTTCACCAATAGGCTACACACATTTTTACGGTCACTTGAAGACTTCCAAAAAAAAAGTAATGAATCATATTAAGTGATACTTATTTCAGAAATATGGGACCATTATCCATCATACCCTGAGGATTAACCCTGTCAGCTATACACCCATTCTCAGTAATAAGGCCCAATTCACTATTTCAAGATGATGAAAAATAAAAGTCTTACAAGCAATGAACTTCTGGTATTTTCAGAGACTGGACATATCTGAAGATTCAGAAACAACAAAATTATTAACACCAATTGATTATTTTGGTTGTAATTTCACTTTATTGTTACATACATAACATTTGTATTTAAATGAGTTGATATTTACGTGACCGTAGTTAAAGTTCATCATATTCTAACCAGGTAGTAGTATTTATATGTTTATTAAGCTTGAACATTAGGTCACATTGTTATTAATTTAAAAATGTGCCTTGAGACCACTTCGGCATATCGAAATGATAATGACGATGTTTGTAGTCTACAGAAATTAAAGTGTTTTTACGCAAAAATACAATAAATTTATTTCTGTATTCTCAAGTTGGTAACAGAAATAAAATTTCAAACAGGTAGTCATTAATCAACACTCAAATCAAAATGCAAATATGTCTTGATGAAATTACTTACCAAAAGAACTGTACAAAACTTATTTATCTTCAAGATAATTTTCACTTAAGTAAACAGTGTATTCGGTAACGTATGTAGCACCTCTAGATGACTTTGAGTCAATATAAAGACAGTTAAATTATATTATATTACAAATTATTAACTCTTGTTTTCCATAATAAAATTGTAAAACTTATCAATTATTAACTTATGATATTGGTATATATGTTCACTTTCCTAGCGAATTGACAAAAACTATTTATCGGTAACGTATGTAACAGTTTAACCGATAATAAGATTATGTACATGGTCTCGTTTACAATGAAGTCTTCAATTTCTTTATTAAGACAACAAGATATATAAAGCCTTTAAAATTATCAATTATCACGATGTAAATGTTCACTTTTCTAGTGACAAAAATAATTAATTAAGTAAGTAATGTATGTAACTGTTTAGTCACGTATGTAACAATTACATACTGGGGTTTAAAACTTCTTCACTCAGTGACATGTCCTCCTTTAAAGAACATTAATAAAATATACCCGAGTTACATTCTAAAAAACAAGGCTAATGGAATGAGAAAGTCTTAATTGCTGATTAAAATGTCATATCTTTAAAGGAACCACTGTCTGTTTTTTCTCTCCAGTAGTACTTTTCATTAGTTTTTAAACCTGAAATCTGGACTTATCCTTTATTTCTAACAACTTTTTCTCCACCCGATTGGTTATACTGTTTCTAAATTCAGGATAGACTGAAAAATCTTACATGCTATGTGCCTTTTACAAACATTTACTGTCTATACCAGTCAATTTATTTAAAGTCGATCTCTTTTTCTTCTAATTATCTTTTAATCAATCATGTGACTTAAAATGTCTCTCATACCGATCCATGCCAATTTCATAATCCCAAAGCAGAGAACAAACGTTGAAAATTTGCAAATAAAGTTAAACACACGAACTTTCACCAGGAAAGTGAGAACAAATCAACAATGTCCATTGTATTTTGGTATTAGTAATCAAGCAGTTTGCTTCGTTTTATAAAGTCCACGGGTGCCATAGTTGAGGTACAAGTCCCAATATGAAGCAGAACATGAAGGATAGTTGTATCTTTTATTTCAATATCCTTAAGATAGATGACATTCACAAAAGCCTTCGAATTTAGAATTATAAAATCCTATACCAGACATCATGTATCTGTATATATGTGGAGTTAAATGGTTTTGTTACAGTCATCCTTCAAGTTAAAAACGGTTTTACATAAATTCTGCTGCAATATGAAATAAATCAGCCATGATGCAATACCGATTATTGTTGGAAAATTATATTGCTAAACATAACATGTATATGGTGTTTTCAAAATCACTCATATTTTGTTGTTGATTCTATCACTATACATGTATTTAATATTTGTCAATAAGGTGTTACCAAGAAGAACTTTTTCTTGCTGAGCTTCGCTTGTTGGGTGTCAAGTCAATAATGGATACATCACTTTCTGTTTGCTTTCATAATGTTAACTTCTCATTTGAAAATGTAACTCTTTTATCCTTTCTAATATGAAAGTTTTCTATCTGAAATTTCTTTCTCATGATTTATCTTTTAAAATTTTAACGTCTTTAGATACATTACATTAAGCTTCCCTCTTAGCTTCTTGTCAGAACTTGTATAGTTTTTACCCCTAGTTTAAATAGAAGGTAACCTAAAACTAAGAAGAGTATGACCACTGTTGTTAATGACGTAACAGGGACTGGTTCCAAAGAGACATAACCACTATCTGAAACATCCTTGGCGGCTATCTGTTCTGGAAGTTCATGTGTTTAACTTAACTTGTCAGTTTCAAAGTTTTCACTTTGCTTCTGGATTTGTGATTCGGACACATGGAATAGTAGGTTTGTTTTTTCAGTTTAATTCTTAGTTTCTCTTCAATTTAGAACTCCGATCATATCCCATTTTCTTTATCTCTGTAATTTGACTGAATTTCAAGACATGATTTATCCATCATGAAACATTAGACAGCAACTGTGTTTGTAATTCAGACCAGTAACGTAGATACCAATACTTACGTTACCTGGGGGTCTGCAGATATATGGATGTATATTGACCACCCATTTGACCATTGAAGTTTTGTTTTACGCTGCATTTACACTTTCATAATCAGAATTTATGAAATTGCAGGTATTTGATTTGTATGTATAACAAATATTAAAATGAACAATGTTGTATTCAAATCTATGAGAAAATTATCCAAATAAATTAGACCAGTGACATCTATCGTTTCAAAATCCAATTTGAAGTGAAAATTGTTTAATTTCTCTACACGTAACTAAACTAGAAACTTTAAGTGTTTGTTTATTGTTGTATCTAATGACAGTTTGCTTAACTATTTCATTGTAATTGAAATGAAAGTACTGATACATACGTTACTTGTGTTAATTACATACGTTACCTATAGTAACGTATATATCATTTTTTGGAAAATGAATTCCAGACTATGGATCAAGGGTAGACATACCATCATGGGTTTGATGGAAATGACAAGGTTTATTATCTATATAGTCAGATGTATTATTTCAAATTGAAATTTTTGAATGGATTCTTGCCATCCAAAGAGGTCACCTTCGACTGTTTCACTTTTGCTTGAAATTTTTATTTTAACAACAATCGATGTGGTTAAAACTTCACATGCACACTTCTATAATTTAAATCTAGAACTATACAAATTATAGTGGTCACTTGACGTGATTTAGGTGTATTTTCAAATGATGTTATCACGTATGTATCGGTAACGTATGTATTTTTTTCAACTGTTACAATATGTGGTTTAAATAATAGGAACTTGTGCGGAATAAAGATGATATATTTTAAATATTATATCAAAGTACTTCGTTTGACAATATATTAATTTTGACTTGGATAAAATATTTAACCATATGAATGACGTAACGTAAGTATTGATGAAAATAAAACCTTCCATTCAATTTTGTGTCATGCTTGTTCAGGCCCAATAGCGACTGTTAAGTTGAAAATTTTATTGTTCCGTTAAGTATGCGTAAGATAAGCTTCAATTTGCCCACGTCAGTGGTAAGTATGACATTAATATATGATAACCATGGAGACAGTTTTATATGTGGTAACGTTTGTATCCGACAGCTGGTAACACATCTTTATTTGGCACCAGATTTTACCAATAGCTTGCAATGTCACCAGAAACCAGTTTTAGATATGACAACAATGCAGCATTAACAAAAGCAATTCTTTAAATTTTTGGTACTTTCCAAATATTGAAGATTTGGCGATTTAAAACATAAAAACCTTACCCGGTAACAGTAACGTTTGTATCATTTTTAAGGTTTATGAGATTGGAAAATAATCAAATACATGGATTAACTAGAAAACTGTGATTGATAATTGTAGATATAATGTGTAGTTTCTGTTGGTACATTTATTCTTTGGTCTTTTCCAAAGCCAGTTCATTATACTGTAATATAACACTATTTGGGCCTTATTACTGAGAATGGGTGTATAGAGTTCCTATTATTGTTGGATTATTTACACCACCAGTTTACTAATCTTGGTGCCGCTACTCACGCTGACCCAATGGTGCAAACGTTTTTGCTTAAAATATACGGGTTTTCCTCTGGTTCCTGGACCTATCACTTATACTGTAAAGAGGATTATATTCGCGGGGTGAAAATTTCGCGATTTTTCAAATCGGACATTTCGCGTGGGTGTAATTTTAGCGCAACATCCGAAAGTATAATTACATTTTTTCCCGATGCAACTGACACCGCGAGTTGTCTTCCTTTCAACACTACACGTATATATATAAAGATAAAACTGTTCACCCATGCAAATAAAATATCATTCCCGACCATTCTACCATGTAAATAATGCTCTAACAAAATTTGGTGAACATACGTTGTAAAAATGCTTCGTTGGTTAAAAACGGCAAGTGAAAAAAATCTTGAACTAGGTTTGCCAGACCCTGGAAAATGTCCGAGTAACAAGTACAATAAAACCTCTTCACGCTCAATGGGTACTTAAGACCCATAAAATGATGGAAAAAGAAAACACATTTATTGTGAACGCCTTCACAAGTGCCGGTATTGATAACGCTTAACTTGTTTTCATGCACGACTGATTTTGAATATGATCTAATTAGTGTAGGCAGAGACATGTATCTGGTGCAGGTGTTACGATGTACATAATACTAACAGTAAGCATTTGATTTCATGCGCCAATGACTATGAATAAACTGTCTGGTAAAAGTCTTATACGTATGTAAATAACACTAAATATGATCCAAAAGATTAAAATTGCATTCAATATATGAAAAAAATATTGTCTGGGGTGTAATATATCGTTCAAAATATTTAAATAATAGTGTATGTTAAAACATCTTAAGCAATTAATTGCTTCAGGAACTATTTTTACACACCTACAAAGATTAAGTCAACGTGGTATAAAACTAGTTTTATATAATCAAATCTTCTTCAGATTTCAAAATTCAAGTCTTGTGATACAGCAAAGCTGTTTTATCTGCATATTGTCTGACGGAAAAGTTAGGTATACTTTTAAATGTTAAGCAGATTTTTTTTAATTCCAGGGCAAATGTTTACCTTAAAAGGTCACACGATACTGAGAAGCATAAAAATGTGTTCAGAGAACACTAACCCACCCACCCTATGCAATGGTAAACATCAATGAATTCCAAAGTGAAATATGTTTTTATTGACCACTGGTTGTAAAAAAGTGGGGTGGTTGGGCCATTGAATAGATTGAAAACCACACCAAAGAATTAAATACTTAGGCTATATATGCATCTTATTTGCATAAATACCACGCAAACTAAAAATTTAACGGAAAACCTGTTACATATAGTTTAAATGCCCAGGGTTATCTTTTCCATGTTAAAAATTTTAAGAAAATCGGTACATAAATAAGACTGAAATGGCCATATATAGGTTTTTGCTATTTATAGTAACGGCGGCCATTTTGGATGTGCTATAAGGCTGTCGAGCAATCACATTCCACTTACTAACATAATAAATATATATTATATGCACAGTGTGTATGTACAACACTCAGTATCAGGTCCAGTCCTTTTTCGTAACCGTATCACTACGAGTCGCGCTTGCGCGACGAGTAGTGATACAGCTACGAAAAAAGGACGAGACCTGATACGAAGGGTTGTACATACACGCTGTGTACATAATATTTTTATCTAACATTTCCAATTAGGTTATATAAAATAATGAAAAAACAATACTTTATGTGAAAAAAAAATTACATTTTACCACAGAAAACCACTGAACTATGTTTTGACCTACAAATCCAAGACTTCCTGATGATGTAACAATGAGAAAGTGCACGTGCGCTTTACTGCCAATGTTGTATCACCACAGTGTTGTATCACGACACTGTGGTGATACAAGATTCTGTATCATGCGTGTTCGATAAAACTTTTATTTCGTCAAATCAGATAGAAAAACTAGTCTAATGTTAGATAAATCAACTGACCAAGTTTCAGCTCAATCGGATATACTGTTTTTTTTCAAATACATGGACACCATATTATTCATGAACAATCTCGCAAACGCGCACAACAGTATTGCTTTATCCCCTCACCCCTGAGGGCGGGGGGGATAATCAAAGAAGCAAATCATTACACTGCCCAAACAAAATATGCCATTCTCGTTTGCAGAAATCTGTTGTCAATCAAAACGTGAAAAACCTAGTAACATATCATAAGTGATCAACATTTCATAATCCCGACCAAGGAATTACTAAAGCCAGAATAAAATTTAGCATCATTTGATAAAACTACCACTTAGAATCTATCTATTTATTGACCGGGATTTCAGAGTTTCTTTAAAAATTGGAGATTAGGGTTAATCTAACCAGGTGTCCTCACGTGAAAAATGTGTTTATGCACTAGGTTGGTGGTGAACAGAAACGCTAACCACTGCACCACATGGTCACCAAAATCCAATTGTAATTCTAATTTGTTGATTTTAAAAATAATGAAATAAAATGAAATAAAATAAAGAAGGAAAATTAAAAAAAAGGTTTTCCCTGTGCCAATAGTTGGAAAATCACCAAATAATTGTAATTTATTTTATATCAATGCATTCGGAATATTTTTTCCCTTTTCAATAAAACAGAATTTTGAATATGCTCTAAGAATAAAATGGTTGGAAACATAAAATTAATAAATACATGTTTGACAGTAAATGTTATCAGAGACTATAATTTTATTTTTTACGTTTATCTTACAGTGACGTTACGATAACGTCACAACTTAAGGAACACCTGCGTGTAAAAGTTACCATAGCGACGTCAAATGTTCGAATTTTAAGACAAGATTTACATTTTTGGAATCACGAATAGATGTGCTTTCAGGATCTGTTAAAAACTCAAAATCGATATTTCGTGCCGTAAGGGTCGTTTTGTCATGGAGCGGCTCATTTGGTATCATTGTAAAGGAAACATGTTCAGCTTTTAAAAAAAATACAAAGTTGGTTGGTATATCTGCTTCTATGTCGTCACCATGACGTCATAAACACAAGTTTTGAGGAAAATTTGCTATAAAATCATGTCAATTTATCCTTTATAAAATTATTTCTGTACAGCATAATAAAACACATTAAGACAAAGTATATTTTCCATTTACTTAATGAATTGTAGCTATAAATGATCATATATTCTCATCTTCAATAAAAGACACCACTCTATTAGAAAAAATATATTAAAGATAGCCATTTTTAAAAAAAAATGATCGAAACGGGGTAGGGGAACGTTTTTATCTTGTTGTCGATGATATTATGTAGATATAGATCATATTTGGTATCATTGTAAAGGGAACAGCTTCAGGTTTTATAAAGTACAAATTTGATTGGTGTAGCTATTACTGTGACGTTTCTATGACGTCATAAACTCAATTTTAGAAGAAAAACGCTGTTGAATCATTTAAAATTATACTATATGAAATTATTTCTGTTCAACTCAATAAAACACATTGAGACACTGTATGCTTTTCATTTACATTATAAATTGTTGTTATAGATGGTCATAATTCTCATTTTAAAGAAAAGACGCCACTCTGTTATGAAAAATAAATTACTTTAAAGATACCCTTTTATTTAAAGTTGATCGAATCTTAAGATTAATAGTTTTCACGATTAAAATGACCTAGTGTGTTTTTTGTATAAATAATAATATCATCATCATCATCATCATTATCATCATCATCATCATCATCATGGCATCATCATCACCATCATCATCATCATCATCATCATGGCATCATCATCATCATGGCATCATCATCACCATCATCATCATCATCATCATCATGGCATCATCACATGACATCATCATCATCATCATGGCATCATCATCATCATCATCATCATCATCATCATCATCATGGCATTATCATCATCATCATCATCATCATGGCATCATCATTATGGCATCATCATCATGTCATCATCATCATCATCATCATCATAATCATCATCATCATAATCATCATCATCATCATCATGGCATCATCACCATAGCACCACCATCTGCATCATCATCATTGCATCATCATCATGGCATCATCATCATCATCATCATCATCATCATCATCATCATCATCATCATCACCATCAATCATGATTTTACGGTCCTAAAACAAAGATAAAAACGTTCTCCTACCCCGTTTAATATATTTTTTCTAATAGAGTGGTGTCTTTTATCGAAGATGAGAATATATGATCATTTATAACTACAATGCATTAAGTAAATGGAAAACATACTTTGTCTTAATGTGTTTTATTATGCTGTACAGAAATAATTTTATAAAGGATAAATTGACATGATTTTATAGCGATTTTCCTCAAAACTTGTGCTTATGACGTCATGGTGACGACATAGAAGAAGCTATACCAACCAACTTTGTATTTTATAAAGGCTGAACATGTTTCCTTTACAATGATACCAAATATGATCTGTATCTACATAATATTATTGAAAACAAAGATAAAAACGTTTCCCTACCCCTAATAGAGAAATTTCCTGAAAACTTTAAGGTACTCTTGAATATTGTTTTTCATGAAAAGCATCCAAATTCATTTCTGGGAAACACCCCGATTCCATTACTAGACACCCTAAGGTACCAGAAAAAAGTGGTGTCTGAGGATCCTTGGGGGTGGGGGTTGCACGGTGGGTCCACCTATGGGCCCACGGACTATATGTTATTGTTACAGTGCATATTTAAAAAAACGCAAAAAATAACAACGTGGGTATTTCTAAATTCCATATACTTTGGAAATAAATCACGCGAAATTAAAAACGTTTACAGTAGAATACGGTCGAACTTTTGTTAAAAGCCACATCGATCGTATATCGGTCACTCGGCGATTGGAGTTTGTCAGACTCCTTTTTATTAGTTTTGCGTTAAATTTTCAACAGGTCTGTAAGTTACAATGATTAATTAAATTACATTGTATTAATGAACCCGAAAATGTGTAAAACCATACCCAATTAATATTTGCCAGACATAAACAATGGTTTCGTTTTTCCGGTTCCGGTTCAATGAAACTTCCTTGTTTTAATATTGATAAAACTTCACCTTGATAAAAAATTCAAAATATATATCTAGTTTTGGTTTAAACTTTCAACAGGTCTGCACTGTACACTGCTGGGGTCGAATTATTAATGAACCGGTATTGTGTAAAAGTACACTCATTTCATCTTTGCCAGACATATGAAAATAAATAGTTCGTCCTTGTTAAAACAATTTCTGGTTTCGTGTTTCGGTTTCATTTTAATGAAACTTCTTTGTTTCAATATTGGGAAATATTCACCTTGATGAAAAACTCAAAATATATCTTAGTTTTCGGTTGGGTAAATAAACCTCTTTGTTTTAATATTGGTTAAACTTAACCTTAATAAAAAAATTTCACAATATATCCAAGTGCCTATTTTTGGGTCGTTCACTATACAATACAGGAACATTTTGGAAAACGTCAACGCTACAAATTCCCGGAATAACGTCGTCTTTACGGGAAAGCGTCATATTGTGCGATTCCATGTCCATTGGAAACAAGCCTTTCACAGACACGTTAGAAGGTATCACGTGGTACAGCGACGAACCCTATTTGGAGAGGCCTAAAAGAGATTAATATGCACAGTTACACCAAATGTCAAATCGTTGCGTTACGTCAATAGACCCCTTTCACATTCAAATGCGCATGCCCTGTATCTACTGACGACAGCTAAATTTCTAGACTAAGTCTCGCGCGAATTTACAAAACCTCGCGGGATTTTGTTCCAGGGGGCAAGTGCGCGAGTGAGACAATGGCACAAAATGGGATGCCAGGCAAACATTAAAAAAATGACCTTCCTCGCAAAACGACTCGGATTAGATCGGTCTGTATTTTCAAGTACTATTTTCGACCACGTGATTCACACAAAAACAATAACAATAATGGCGGCGCCCATGTGTTTTGGCGAAAACAAGATGGATGGGGACTAGGCCTACTTGTAGCAAGTAGTAATAGTAGCGATTAGAACTACGTTACAGACCTGTCGAAAGTTTAACACTGAGCTAACGAAGTTGATTCGACGCTAGAAAGAAAAAGCTGTTGAGAAAAGCATAGCAGCTGCCCAAAATTGTCGAGATATATACAGCTGATATACAGATAAATGTAAGAAACTACAGGAATTAGCCAGATTTGGGACCAATATTCGGTAACTTAGTGTTAAATTTTCGACAGGACTGTACTTTATACACACGTGAACGTTAACCGAACTAAACTTCTTATGGCGTATCTTTATGATAATTGTCACATAACACTACCGCTAAATCTTGTTAGATGTAACTGTGTAATGATACTTTGTTTCATTCTATTGCAAAAACAAAAACTGATGGACCATACATATTAATATTTAAAATAAGCACATTTTCCACAAAAAAAATAAAAAATAAATAATAATAAAAAATAAATAAAATTAAAATAGTGGGCTAAAAATCCAAATGACTTCCTGGTCATGTATCAAAGGATCACCTTCAAACTGCCAACAGTGGTTAGAACATGAACCTATACAGACACTGGGACAGTGCTGAGCTTTCGGCTAAAATTTCCAAAACTGCAACAACCTTCTTTATTTTTAATTTATCCACCTGCATATATACAATATATTGGTGCAAAGAGGAGTCTATATTTGCATTCTATGTCAAGTGTTGTATTTTAATTATTTATGACTGAATAAAGCCATCTTACCAGTTGTATGGAGATAACCAAACCATCTTATCAGTTGTATGGAGATAACCAAACCATCTTACCAGTTGTATGGAGATAATCAATCTGTTATAAAGAATAAGCCTATATGGCACACAGACAAAGTGGTAATCAGTTTGAATATAAAATAACAGTATACACCACACTAATCAGTCCTCCTTGGTCACCCATTTCTGAATGAGGCATTATCATTGGCAGAAAATCAAATGCAAATTTGGTTTTATGTTTTTCAATGCAGCTCAACTGTTCAAGTGTATGTACAACAAAATGTGCAAAATAGCAAGAACCAAGCTGAAAATCAAGAAGATTTGGTTTCAAAATCAGTAGTGTTATATTACAAAGGAGTGCAAATAGAAGGGTTGTATCTAAATCTAAAATTCCCATCTATATTCACTAAAAGTTTGTTTTATTAACAAATTCAACATCTCAGTTATGCCAAACACAAAGGTACACAGAAAAGAGCTTTCATAAATAATTCGAAATTGACATTTTCTGCTTCCAAAATCAACAAATTTATAATCAGTCAAATCACTGAAACTAGTAAATCCCAACTGAATTTAAATGGACATGATTGTCATTTACATGTAATTTTAATTTAAGTGGGGATTCTTTAAAAGTATAGTGTTGGATTTACATATTTGATTCCAGTTTTACAATCATTTCTCAACTTAAAAGATTTTCCTTAATTGAAATCTGACAACTTTTGACAATAATTTTATACAAATAAAGTTTCAACAAAATTGGAATATAAATGTAAAAAACTGAAGAATGATCTTCTAAATGACAACTTAAATTTATGGATTTCTTGAATACTAAATAAAATATTAAGCTTTCAAATTTGCTAAATTCAAGTTGAGGAAAATCTCAAATAAGGAATGACTGGAACCAGCAGAATTTTCAATCTAGATGCAATAGTAACCACTTCTATTTCTCAGGTCTTGTATTCAAACACAAAAGCCATTTACAGAACAAAAGCTTCTCTAGTTGTAATTTGATACAAAATACCACTATATGTATTTCACACTAATATTGTATATAAATACCATGAAGAGTAGGTATTAACAATCCACTGGTAAATAGATACATCACTGACTTGCCAATATAAGCTTACATAAATGCTAAGAAGCATATATGGAGCCTGACTGCCAGTACATATATGGAATAATCTTTGTAAGGGCAGTGCAAGCATGCATACATCTTGGATGCAGTATAGCTTTGATTGGCCAGTATGTAAACAGTACAGCTTTGACAGACCAGTATGTTTACAGTTGAGCTTTGACAGGTCAGTATGTATACAGTTTAGCTTTGACAGGCCAGTATGTATACAGTATAGCTTTGACAGGCCAGTATGTATACAGTATAGCTTTGACAGGCTAGTATGAATACAGCATAGCTTTGGCGGGTCAGTATGTTTACAGTTTAGCTTTGACGGGCTAGTATGTATACAGTATAGCTTTGACGGGTCAGTATGTTTACAGTTTAGCTTTGACCAGCCATTATGTACACAGTACAGCCTTGACGGGCCAGTATGTTTACAGTATAGCTTTGACCAGCCAGTATGTATACAGTATAGCTTTGACGGGTCAGTATGTTTACAGTTTAGCTTTGACGGGCTAGTATGTATACAATATAGCTTTGGCGGGCTAGTATGTATACAGTATAGCTTTGACAGGCCAGTATGTATACAGTTTAGCTTTGACAGGCCAGTATGTATACAGTATAGCTTTGACAGGTCAGTATGTTTACAGTTTAGCTTTGACAGGCCAGTATGTATACAGTTTAGCTTTGACAGGTCAGTATGTTTACAGTTTAGCTTTGACAGGCCAGAATGTATACAGTATAGCTTTGACGGGCCAGTATGTATACAGTATAGCTTTGACAGGCCAGTATTTAGACAGTATAGCCTTGACAGGTCAGTATGTTTACAGTTTAGCTTTGACCGGCCAGTATGTTTACAGTTTAGCTTTGACGGGTCAGTATGTACACAGTACAGCTATGGCTGGCCAGTGCAATTGTGCATTAATCTTGACTGGTCAGTGTAAAACTCGGTATATTTTGAAAAGAAGTGTAAGCATGGTTTAGCTCTTGGTATGTCAGTATAATATTATATTATATAGATACTGTCAGGCTATAGCTAGCGCAAGATTTAGTAAATCTTGGTTGGGCAGTGGTGTATGATAAACATATATCTTAGCAGCTAGAATAAGGATACATGGATACTGCTAGGCCAGAATAGACTGGTTTGGTGGGAGCAGATACGTATGGTATAGCTTTTGACAGGCTAACATTGGTCTACATAATAACATGTTAAGACACCAGTTATAAAAATCAAAACAATGGATATAATGAAATAAAAATTATTAAGTGATGTTTTAGTTTTGAAGGCACTTGTAACAAGTACTGTTCAGACAGTGGACTTCTTCACTGAAAGCTTCAGTGTTGAATCTTAGATTTTTCAGAATGGGTCATTTTCAAAACTTTTGTCTAAAACATCATGATATTAATTGTTTGCATTAATGTTTTATCAAATATGGCTACTAAGGTCTTAACAATAGTGCCATTTTGCAAAATAAGGGGGTCAATGTGCCTTCTAGAATGAACACCGCCCTTCTTATGTTCTGTGATTCATTATTTAACAATGGATCAAATAATTTCTTTCTGTTCTACCAAATGACCACTTGTCGATACCGAGGGATAGGAAAAGACAGTCTCACCCCGCCGTGGTTAGTCTGTTACTGTCCCGTCACAACTAAAACGTTATCGGTGGAGGGGTATCCTAACCTGTCAGACGACACTATCTGAAATGGAAAAAAATGAGTAATATAAGTTTTAATGGCTACCGCTTTTACAGGTGAACATAATTGTTTTTTTTCGCTTTGGTTTACGTCGATGGATAGCCAAATCGGCGACACATTTATGTTTAAACCAGTGAACATCAAACGTCCATGCTGTTTACTATGTAAAGCGAAAGTAGATTTGCCCCCTGAGCTGATAAAAGAGTTCCGATTTTAGGGGAGATAACCGCGTTTGGCAAAATTTAGCGCGTGCGCATTGGAATGTGAAAGGGGTCTATTTGCGCGCTGATTGTTATTAAAACAGGAAATCGCATATTCACGTTAGTCTCATGACTACGAGATTTATTACCGTCGATACATGTGTATTTCTCTTTTTCAGACTTACAGTGGGACGTGTCAGAATGTATCATGTGATTCTAATTCTGAGTGTATCGACATAACAGGATTTGGTCCATATTGCGTTTTAACATGTAATAATGCTCTCTCTCTCTCTCTCTCTCTCTCTCTCTCTCTCTCTCTATATATATATATATATATATATATATATATATATATTATATATCTGAAAATACTCGTGTGGCTCATAGGTCAATTGACGGATCGCTGGCCACGCCCACTATGTTCCGATAAAGTGCCGTCATGCTTGCACTACACGCAAAAAGAATGGAAACTCGGCCTGAATTGTGCAGTTTAATGACGTCACTGCCACTAGAACGTCATTTGTTGCCGTGGCGCTGCTTTTGGTACCGTGATAGCGGCCTTTGTCGGAACATTGAGAGCGTGGTCGGCGATACGTCAATTATGACTGAATGTAAACGATTATATTTTTTTTATATTTGAATAATTAAAAATTGAATAACATTATTATTATGACACTTTAATAAGTTAATTTATTGTATTTCACCAGAATTTTGTCTAATTTTAGTTGTATTTATTATAACTTGGTGGTCAAATTTGCGCACAAACCACCAAACCATTTTTAAGTGATGCGCCACTACAAAAGGTACAATAATGTGAGAAAATGACGTAAAACTTTATCGATTTTTTGGCGGGTTTCTACAGAACCGATTATTTTTTTCTCGTACCTTGGACAGAAAAATCTCACGCGCATAATGGTGAATAAAAACACCATTCCTGAAAACAATCACATATACATATTTTCTGTTGCAATTACTTTAAGGTTTGATCCTATTTTTTCATAGATTGACTTGACTAACACGTCAAAGTACCCGTTTTATCCATTTCTTGCATTATTTATGATGTTTTTTAATCAACGATGGATTTCTTAAATACAAGCACTCAAATATTCGCATGATAAATGACTTAAAATATTCTTTATTTGTTCGATTGAATCCAATTGGAACCTCCGAGCAAATAATGCAATCAAACAGTCTATAAGTCTAGTTTAAATTTTCTTTCAGCCAAGATAATGTAAATTAGAGTGCATTCATCTCTAATTGTGTATAATAAACTAAAACGGGGAATACAAATTCCCTATTAATAATTAAGTATCAAGGTTTAATTACCCAGATCCAGCAGCAACCAGGCCGTCATCGTTGACGAACTTTTTTAAATAGAGAAAATTAAGAAAAGTGCAATAAATTACAATCTTACAATTACATATATTTACACTGTGACTGTTTTCTCTTCGATGAAACATGCAGAAGCAATTCCATTGCAATTCCCTTTGAAAAACAATTTGGGTCATGACCCTTGATGTGTATCAATTTTCCCGCAATATTACGTCATGTCCCACACAGGGGGTTACGTGATCATGTGAGAAACGCCGATCTCGCATGGTTAAAAACGGCCTATCTCACACGAGCAGGAATATATGGTAGGGTTCAAACAAATGTGGGTACAAATTATTTATTAAAAGAAAGAATTGTAATTCGCCCTTCTTCGAATTTGGCACACGCAACACGATCTTGCATTACCCCTTGAAATACAATGATCATAATGTCATTTCTTAAATAAAATCAGTTTATTTCTGGTGCATTTAGTTCAGAACATTGTCAGATAAAATAGCAAAATATATCATTGTTAGGTTGATAAAATAATACATTTTAAAAATACCTGACCCTGAGTGTCTGTGATGTAAATATAAATCATGCTAGGCCAAGTTCTCAACTGACACCACATTTAGTTCAGAACATTGTCAGATATGATAAAATAGCAAAATATATCATTGTTAGGTCAATAAAATAATAAATTTTAAAAATACCTGACCCCAAGTGTCTGTGATGTAAATAAATGATGCTAGGTCAAGTTCTCAAACTGACAACACATTTAGTTCAGAACATTGTCAGATATGATAAAATAGCAAAATATATCATTGTTAGGTCAATAAAATAATAAATTTTAAAAATACCTGACCCCAAGTGTCTGTGATGTAAATAAATGATGCTAGGTCAAGTTCTCAAACTGACAACACATTTAGTTCAGAACATTGTCAGATATGATAAAATAGCAAAATATATCATTGTTAGGTCAATAAAATAATAAATTTTAAAATCACCTTACCCCAAGTGTCTGTGATGTAAATAAATGATGCTAGGTCAAGTTCTCAAACTGACAACACATTTAGTTCAGAACCTTGTCAGATATGATAAAATCGCAAAATTTATCATAGTTAGGTCAATAAAATAATAAATTTTAAAATCACCTTACCCCAAGTGTCTGTGATGTAAATAAATGATGCTAGGTCAAGTTCTCAAACTGACAACACATTTAGTTCAAAACCTTGTCAGATATGATAAAATAGCAAAATATATTATTGTTAGGTCAATAAAATAATAAATTTTAAAATCACCTGACCCCAAGTGTCTGTGATGTAAATAAATGATGCTAGGTCAAGTTCTCAAACTGACAACACATTTAGTTCAGAACCTTGTCAGATATGATAAAATAGCAAAATATATCATTGTTAGGTCAATAAAATAATAAATTTTAAAATCACCTTACCCCAAGTGTCTGTGATGTAAATAAATGATGCTAGGTCAAGTTCTCAAACTGACAACATACCAGTACTGGCGTTTGCCAAAATTCTCAGTTTTGATTCTTTTCCATGATAGGATGTTTTATTTAATGTCATATGTTCCCCTTAATATAATTTTTTACCATGCATTATCTCAAAACTGTGAAAGCCTATTAGACTCACGAATAAAGGCGTTATAACGCGAAATGAAAGGCCTCCCACTTACAAAGCAGAGGCCGCGGTGGCCTAATGGATAAGACGTAAGTCTTCAAATCTCACCGCTGTGAGTTCGAGTCCCGCTCGGGCCACATGTGGGAAAGTGAATTTTCCTTGCCGTTGGCCTTTACTGATTCACCTGGTATCAGTATAATGGACTGGGGGAGTGGTAAGCACGTCTGCGGCGTACTGACTCTGTGAGCTAGCACGGTAAAGTCGCCCTGAATGCGCACTAGTACAAGGCAGACCATACAACACACTCGCACTTCACATGCATACACGAAATTGTTCATAGATTAATCCATAGAGATTAATTAAATAGTTCTCGTCGCGAATAGCTGAAAAATTGCTGATGCGACGTTAAGCAACATTCAACCAACCAACCAATCCCTCTTACAAAGCGAGCATTCTACCAATTGAGCTACCGAAGTGGTGTTTAGGATCGGATATATACGTGCAGATGCTAAAGGATTTTAATGTATCCCACCATGAATTGCGCTAGAACTACATATAACATAACCCAACCTTCCGAACCTTGACGTCTACTGTTCCTGCAAACCTGATTATTGGTGTTTTTCAGAACTTTATTAGAGTTTGCTCATTGAAACAAACAGTTGTCACTAGTAGTGAGGAAGCTTTCAGCTCCATTAGCTCCTATGGTGGATCATTGGGTCAACAAATACTTCTCCACTTAGCTCTGTTTTTTGCTATGGTCTCTGTCTCTCCCCATGCCAGGTTGAGATTTATTTATTTATTTATTTATTTATTTATTTATTTATTTATTTATTGTTTGGATTATTTATTTATTATTTATTTATTTATTTGTTTGTTTGTTTATTTATTTATTTATTTATTTATTTATTTATTTATTTATTGTTTGGATTATTTATTTATTTATTATTTATTGTTTGGATTATTTATTTATTTATTTATTTATTTATTTATTTATTATTTATTTATTTATTTATTTATTTATTTATTGTTTGGATTATTTATTATTTATTTATTTATTATTTATTTATTTATTTATTTATTTATTTATTTATTTATTTATTTATTGTTTGGATTATTTGGATTGTTTATTACTGTTAAAAGTCTATAATGTTGAATAAAATTTATAGTTAATTTGAAAATTAATTAAAACAAAGGCGTGTGATGTACTAAATCTATTATGGACCTCTCCCTTTGGGAACAGTTCTCCTATAGTGTTGTCTAGAAAGGTATAGTGACCTAGTCTATCAGCTCCGGCACCATGCCTCTACAGACAATACTAAAGGAGAAGAGTTCCCTGGGTAAAGGTCCATAATAATTAATATAAATTGAATGCATTTTGAATGAAATTTGAAAATTATCTTCTACACCTTACACAAAATTGATTGACCAAGTGGTAAGGCTAACAGAGCATTCAACACCCGGACCCACCATATTGTGAACGACCTAATAGTGTTTTATCGTTTTAGATTGCAATGAACCTCCGTATATCGTACCACACGGAAACATAAAACCCGGGGTGAATGCCGTCGGCCAAAGCAGGTCGTTTATATGTAACGCAGGTTATGTCATGAATGGATCGCCATACATTACATGCAAAAGCGACGGTTCTTGGACGATAATCCAGTTCCAATGTCACGGTAAAGTATATGTATGTGAAGAAAGTTTTGTCAAAAATGGTTCCCGTACATTCCATGCAAAAAACGACGGTTCTTGGACGGCAATCCAGTTCTATTGTCATGTATGTTAAGAAAGTTTTGTCAAGAATGGGTCTCCGTACATTACGCGTGAAACTGACGACAGATTCGCTACTGTGGAAAATTGTAAATTTTGTCATGAACTTACTGTCATACATAACATGTGAAACTGATGATATTTCATTTGTAGTGGACAGTTGTAAAATTATGTCACGAATTTGCTGTCGTAAACATTACATGGGAAATGGACGACATTTCCGCTGTAGTGGAAAATTGTAAATTATGTCATGATTTTTGTCGTCGAACATCACATGCGAATCTGACGGCAGTTCCACTGAAGGTGTAAAATGTCATTATATTAAGTATTTGCTGTCGTACATTCCGCGCGAAACTAACGATGCATGTACCGGAAATCCAGTTCAGCTGTAGTTGTAATCAACCACAAACATAGATATTATCATATTATTCGTGTGTTACAAATCTATTTCCAGTCGAGAAATCGATGAAGGGATATACCAACAGTTCTCTATAGCATTCATTGCAGTATAGACGAAACTTTTCATGAATGATCGTTGAAAGGTGTAATTGTTATATTTTTCCCATGGGATTTAATTTGATGATTTTTTTCTGGGAGTTATGGCCCTTTGAATTTTTTTCAATGATTATTTTTGTTCGAACTAGATGCGCAGAATTTAATGAAATTTCGTAAAAACGATCAACATGGTTGACTATATTCAAAAACTGTGATAAACTCTTACATTTATGTTTTTTAAATTCAGATTGTGGTGAACCACCCCCAGTAAACAATGCGGTTGTGCAATCCGGAAGTAATCTTGTCGGAAGTACTCGGTACTATACGTGCATTCCAAAGCATCACACCGTGGGATCAATTTTTGTCACCTGCCAATCTAATGGAGTCTGGACGTCAACCACAAATTATTGCAGACGTGAGATACCATGATCTAATATTATTATTATATTATTATTATTATTATTATTATTATTATTATCAATTTGCCGAGGTACGGAGTTGAGTAATGGTGTTAACGTTCCAGTCAAGAATATTTCACTTATATTGAGACGTCACAAGCTATACGCGAAGGTGCAGAAATTTTGCCAGTGCGCTACGCTGAATGCATTATTCAGCAGAGTTATTCAGCGTGCCAAGCTGTGGCTGTTCTGTCTGAGGGCAAATCAAAGCAGGACAGTAAGGCTTTGGCTGTTCTGTCTGAGGGCATGTCAAAGCAGGACGATAAAGCTGTGGCTGTTCTGTTTGAGGGCAGATTAAAGCAGGACGGTAAAACTGTGGCTGTTCTGTTTTATCACACCAGTGTTGGTTATAAGGTTATTCATTTGATCATACAGGGAAGCTGAGTGGGCTTTGCATTGCAAATCTACACAAAGCATTTTATTTGACTTTCCTAGCTTAGCACTCTTAGAAATGGAAAAACTAAGACCATTTTTGAAAGAATAACTTCTTTAATTATCATTTAATTGATTTGTTGATTATTATAGTGAAGCATTTATGTAACACTATCATTTATATACTGAACAAAACACAATTACATGAGGCAAAATCTTAAACATCAACATATATAAAAAGGAAACTATTCTGGCAGCCATCTTGTCCGCCATCTTGGATATCTTAAGTTTCCCAAAGCTGCCAGGTTGGCATCATGCAGTTTCTGATTAGGGACATGTTGCAGAACAACTTTATGTTAAAACATTTTTTGCGGACTCTTTTTATAGGTAAAAACATTATTTGTCATTTGAACTATATATACAATGTTCAAACAATAAAACTAAGTAAGGCACTACTCATTCGTCGTCATTACCACTGTCTGTATAACTAAAATAATACACAATTCTATTTGAACATAAATCGTCATCACAACCACAAATATCTGTACACAAAACGCCATCCTTTTTACAAATAAATCAAATCCTATATTTACAGCGCCATTTTTTTAAATAATAGGGTAGGGGAAATTTTTCATACCTGTTACTAACTTGTTTGACAAACAAAATGTTCATTAACTACCACATACAAACACTATATCATAAACAAGGTCATTCCATATATTATTTATATGTTTTTCTGTTCATTTTTGTAAAATAAATGATTGACCAATTTTACACATTTTGGGGTAGGGGAAACATTTTCGTCATCTGAAGCCTTCATTCATGACTGTATTTACATTTACAATAGGTATGGTTAGCATTATAAAACAAGTTTTATAGAATATGAGCATTAGGTAATAGTACAGAACGATTGATAGGACAAAATAGTTAGTAAAAACGCATATTTTTAGGAATTTTTCTGTCTTAAATTTTCATTTTTTAAAGAAATGTTCATTTAAATATCATATTATATTTGTACTTTATTGTACAAGATGTGTCAATAATAAAATGTCTAAAAAATATAATATTTTATTGATGTAGCCGCTAAATTATCCATTAATGATATTATAAGAATTTTACTCAAAATTTAGGGGGGTCACATACAAAACGAGGCTGTAAAAAAATTTGCACCACTTTCAGATTTGACAACGACCCTATTTTTACTTCACTATACCAATACTTAACTATGGCATAGTCAGAAATTTTCTAGCTGATGGGTTGAACAAACTTTTATTTTAAGCCTCTTTATAGAGTTAGCCTGGAGACTAAAGATCGGAAAATAGAAAACCATCCTGTTCAATGAGAAACTGTCATCTGGTATACGTCTAACGAAATATTGACCAACTCAAGTTGGTTTCCATGGCTACTGCCACCATTTTTGTTAATAGTACCCAATGAGATAATATAATCATATAGCATTTTATTTTTGCAGCCTATAGATGGCCGGTTGGTACGTATGCATTGTATAAATCGTCACAAGGATGTCCGGCGGGGGCTATTTGGCAGGAGGGTTCAAGGACACAAGATTTGGAGGATAATAATCCAACGACAATATGGGACGCCGGAATCCCAAATGATATGGCAGGTAAAGAAATCAGAAACAAACATACAACTATCAGAATAAGTCTGTTTGTGACAGCCACGTTAAGCTTTTTACCATAGAAAATCAAATAAATCTAAATATAAACTGATATTATTCACTTACTTGTTCCATTCCGGCCGGGTCTGACCCAAGACTTGAAAGTGGGTAGTGACTGTTCTTTGGACAAGCACTCGGAATTACGAAATGAAAGTCATAATTCTTTCGAATGGGAACTTAAAATAAACGATGTCACGTGTCACGGTGGGCTTGGAACGCTAAAGAACCCTGCTGTATATAATGCCATCAGCGCAACGCACAGGCAAAATTTCTGCACTTTCTTCTATAGCTCGCGACGTCTTGATATAAGTGAAATATTCTTGACTGCATTACTCACTCACTCACTTACTTGTTCCTAGTCATAACTTAAAAAATGTGCACATCATTGTCATAAAGGATTTCTGTAGAAAGGAAAAATGTTGGCACTACGGGGATTTTACATAGCGAAAATGTTTACACTGGAAGTTATGTCCTTGGTGATGTTTTACGTCATATGCGCAACAGGATTCGTCATTTGCCTGGTTTTTTTAACATGTTAAATCCCTTTAGCGTCAACATTTTGCTATATGCAGAAATATTCTACACTAATCATGGATGCGCATACAGATTTCCTGTTGAAATTCTATTTGTAGTACAGGTACAGGTTGATCGATTGGTTGAATGTTGCTTAACGTAGCATCAGCAATGTTCAGCTATTCGAGACGATAACTATTTTATTAAGCTCTATGGATTAATCTATGAACAGTGTATGCATGTGCAGTGTGAGTGTGTTGTATAGTCTGCCTTGTACTGGCGCGCACTCAGGGCTACTTTAACGTGCTAGTTCACAGAGTCAGTACGCCGCAGACAAGCGTACCACTCCCCTAGTCCATTATACTGATACCAGGTGAATCAGTAAAGGCCAACGGCAAGGAAAATTCACTTTCCCACCTGTAGTCTAAGCGGAACTCGAACTCACAGCGGTTTTAAGACGTTTTATCCATAAGGCTACCGCGGCCTCTTAAGTTAAAGAAAATCTTAGCTAATGAATGATTGTGAAACTGGGACCAGATTCTATTGTTAGGGTATCATGATAAATATGAAAAAAATTAAATGAAGGGTACTAATGGAACAGTGATTTGGTCACACTATTTAAAAAGTACTGTCTGCCTTTTAAATTGGGAAAATTTGAAGTTCTGAAATGCAGCAAACTGCATCAATATGACAATTTCTAATTTTTGTGTGTAAGGACAAATATATTGAATGGGGTTCGCCGCTGTACCACGTGATCAATACCTCTTAACGTTTGTGCGGGCCATTTTGGAAAACGTCAATGTCACAAATTCACGGAATAACGTCATTTTTACAGCAAACGTCATCTTACGAGATTCCATTTCCATTTATAATAAGTGTTCCGCACAAACAGTAAAGGGTTTCACGTGGTACAGCGGCGAACCCCATTTGTTAGCATATCATTGTTGTTTTTATGATTTTTGGTGATATCCCCAGGAGAAACTACCTTTATTCGGTAGTAAATTTAGGCAAATAAAAATCACTGATTTCAATGTTTTTTGTGCGTATTACAGGATCTTTTGGGTCATCATTAATCGTGCATCATTTCTGTGTTCGAACAACTGGTACTCAAACGTCTGATGATTTACCATGGCAACCGGGAAGTTACTGTATTTTACAAAAATCGACATGTCCATCAGGTAACGGTTTGAATTTGTTGTCACAAAGTAGTGAATTTGTTTATTTTGGGGGGCGGGTCCATTTTTTGTGGTTCAAAGAAAAAATAGTATTTTGTGAGAATGATAATTCGTTGTTTGTGGGTTTCGTTGAGGTACGTTCTACGGCACTCAAATTTAAAACGATTCAATCCATCAAAACCCACTTCACTCTATCCCACTTCATTAAAACACGCTCCAATCCATCAAAACGTAAACTTATATTTCCGCGTTTCGTTGTAGGGTTCAGTGCCTGCTCTATAATTTGGGATGATAAGGACAACGACAATGACAATGGTTTTCTCGGGGACATTGTCCACCCCACTCCACATACTCCACTCCACTCAAACACGCTCCAATCCATCAAATCGTAACCTTGTATTTCGTTGTAGGATTCAATGTCGTGTCTAAAAGATGGGACACTAAGGACAACAATAAAGACAATAGTTGTCTCAGGGACATTGTCCACTCTACTCTATGCTACTCAACACCATCCATCAAAACTTTACCTTGTAATTTGCGGATTTTGTTGTAGGATTCAGTGTCTATAATTTTGGACGCTAAAGACAATAATAATGACAATGGTTTTCTTAGGCACATTGTCCAACACTACTCCATCCTACCCCAGTCCACTCCACTTAAACACGCTTCAATCCATCAAAATTTGACCTTGTATTTTAGTGTTTCGTTGTAGGATTCAGTGTTGGGTCTACAAGATGGGACACTGAGAACAATAATAATGGCAATGGTTTCTCAGGGATATTGTTCACTCCACTCCACGCCAGTCCACTCCACTCAAACACGCCCCAATCCATCAAAACTTAACCTTGTATTTTCGGATTTCTTTGTAGGATTTAGTACCGGGTCTATAAATTGGGACGATGAGGACAATAACAATGCCAATGGTTTTTCGGGAACGTTACCAGACGGGACGTTTGGTTTTAACACAGTCTTAAGCTACTGTTGTCGGTAATAACAATATATCTTACTTTCTAAATTCCCTGAAACAGTCAAACCTGTTTATAAAGGCCACCCAAGGGAACCAGTAAAAGTAACCTTTTAAGAGCAGGTGGTCTTTATATACAAGTTCGAATAATATGATTAAAGAACAATTTGGATAAAATGTTACTGGCCTTTGTAAGCAGATGGCCCTTATATAGAAGTGGCTTTAAGGGAGGTTAGACTGTAGTAAGAATATTAAAATCTTTTAAAAAAAAAAGAAACATAAGATATACTTCCCCATGCAAAGTATTTCCTTAGCTAAAGGTTAAATATATTTTGGACCATTGGGGTATTTTTTAACCCCTTGAAAAAAATTTGGTTTCACAATTTCGACCCATTCACCGCTGTTGAGGAATTGAATTCCGAAACGCCGTCGTTTGCTGTAAAATAAACACTGGTATAATATGCGATTATTTATATATTCAGCATTTATACTTAACGCATGGTCGAATACCACTGCGGTAGCTCAGTTGGTAGAGTGCTCGCTCCGTAAGTGGGAGGTCGTGGGTTCGAACCCCGACCGGGTCTGACCCAAGACTTAAAAGTGGGTAGTGACTGTACTTTTGCCAAGCACTCGGCATTACGAAATGAAAGTCACAGTTGCTTTGGATGGTAACTTAAAATAAAAGAGGTCCCGTGTCTTGGTTGGCTTGGCACTATAAAGAATCCTGCTGTATAAAGCCATCAGCGCAGCGCACAGGCAAAATTTCTGCACCTTCGCCTAGAGCTGGAGACGTCTCGATATAAGTTAAATATTCTTATATGCTTTCAAGATTGTATTGTTTACAATTCGAGAATAAAGAAAATTGAATTATATGGTCTGTTCTTGGCTTAAGTAGATAGTGCAATTTTTTAATATCATTTTTGTGGTAAAATGTTGAAGCAAGTCACTAATTTTACAGTAAAGTTCCTCTCTTAGTATATTAATTGTAGAAGTAACATTTCCACTGACCAACCCTTATTTGCCCACAACTACGTTATTTTCTATACTTCTTTGATTTTAATTGTGGACCTGAGGGTAATTTAGTAACCCCTGTATTCTATTTTAATTGTAGATCTGACGGTCCGACCGGCAATCCTCTGAAACTACCGACATCCACACCGTTTTACCTACTTAGAAAGGGTGGAACATGTCAGTCGGTTGAGGGAATGAATGTAAAATCACAATACATCAGGTATGATTGTGAAGATAACAATCCGGAATCTAGTTCCAGTGGAAATCTTCCAGACTTATCAAGCTATCCCAACTGGCTCTTAAACTTCTGTTATTATTATATATGATATTACGTGTCATATTAGCGAAAACACTCCACGTTGTACATTTCTAGTTCCTGTTGAAGAAATCCATACATGAACATTTCTACTTCCGGCTGAAATATTCCAGACATGTACATTTCTACTTCCGGCTGAAATATTCCAGACATGTACATTTCTACTTCCGGCTGAAATATTCCAGAAGTATAGACATTGCCAACCGTCCCAATAGGATCTTAAACTTGTTTTATTGTTAATGATGTGTCGTGTAAATTTCTAGTTCTAGTGGAAATATAAGACATTTCCAACAAACCTTACCGAGTACCCTCGGTCATATCTGCCCATGCCATCACCATCTCACCCATCTTCTGTTGTTATTCATTTGACATTTTCAAATCGCGGAGGAAATACTCCACACATTTAACATAACCGTGGCCTACAGCTAAACTCTGTTAATTTTTTGAACAATATATACCATGTTTTACAGAGGGAAATATGATGGTGACCTTTATGTTTTATATTTCTGATACTAATATGAATGATACTTATGGCTTTTCCACCGGAAATCCCCTAAAGGAAAACATGGATCAGCTGTTTCACAGGAATGTATAATTTTAATTGACAACTCACTAGTTGTTGTTTTAAAAGAAAGAATTCAATTTGTTGCTGAAAACATTCATTTGCGCAACCAAAAATACAAAAGAGAAGAGATTTTGAGAAAACATATTTATAATAAAGTGAAAAAAAATCCCTGATATTTTTAGAGTTACTTCCCTTATCCTGTAAAATATATTGCATTGTTAGTTGGTTGGTTGGTTGAATGATGCTGAACGTCGCATCAGCAATTTTTCAGCTGTTCGCGACGAGAACTATTTCATTAATCTCTATGGATTAATCTATGAACAAGTTTGTGTATGCATGTGAAGTGCGAGTGTGATGTATGGTCTGCCTTGTACAATCGCGCACTCAGGACGACTTTGCCGTGCTAGCTCACAGGGTAAATACGCCACAGACAAGCGTGCCACTTACCCAGTCACATTATGTTGATACCAGGTTAATCAGTAAAGGTCAACGGCAAGGAAAATTCACTTTCCCCCATGTGGTCTGAGCGGGACTCGAACTCACAGCGGTGAGAGACCTTTGATTTGAACACTGACGTCTTATCCATTATGCCACCGGGGCCTCTGCATGGTTAGTGAATTCAGAAATTCGTCTTATGTGTATTGCTTGCGTTTTGGGTTTTTATGTTGTTATTTTTTTTAATAACTATACAATATCTGTTATGACAGGAAAAGTGAGATCTTTATTATTCTTTTAAAATAAGGTTTTTAAATTTTGCTTTGCAATTTAGTTCAGCAAATCCACTTCATGTAACCGGAAATACATCGTGACGTCATTGTCATGGAGACGCTCATGGAAATTTGTACGTATCGTCTTAAAATGTGCATTCGTCAAACATATCCGGTAAAATAGGGTTTTTAGCTCACCTGACCTAAAGGCCATGTGAGCTTTTGCCATCACTCGGCGTCCGTCGTCCGTCAGTCCGTCAGTCTGTCAGTCAGCCGTCTGTAAACTTTTCACATTTTGGCTATCTCCTCTGAAACCCCTGAACCAATTTTAACCAAACTTTACAGGAATGATGTATGGAAGGTCCTTTACTTAGATTGCCGAAATTTTTTTGATCCGCCAAAAAACATGGCTGCCAGCGCAGAAGATAGTTTAACATTGGACCCTATGGGAAAAATGCATTTTTGACTATTTCCTCAGAAATGACTGAAGCAAATTTAACCAAACTCACAGGAATGGTGTAAGGAAGGTCCTTTACTTAGATTGCCAAAATTTTTCTGATCCGTCAAAAAAAATGGCTGCCAGGGCCAAACAAAGTTTAACATTGGGCCCTATGGGAAAACGCACATTTTGGCTATCTCTTCTGAAACGACTGAAGTGAATTTAATTAAATTTTACAGGAATAATGTACAGGAAGGTCTTTTGCAAAGATTGCCGAAATTTTTCTGATCCACCTAAAAATATGGCTGCCAGCGGGGAACATAGTTTAACATGGGACCCTATGGGAAAAACGCATTTTGGCTATCTCCTCTGAAATGACTGAAGCGAATTTAACCAAACTTTACAGAAATGATGTATAGAAGGTCCTTTACTTAGATTGCCAAAATTTTTCTGATCCACCAAAAAAATGGCCTCCAGCGCAGAAGATAGTTTAACATTGGACCCTATGGGAAAAGCATATATATGCTATTTCCTCTGAAGCTTAGGAAGCAAATTGAACCAAACTTTACAGGAATGGTGTATAGAAGGTCCTTTACATAGATTGCCAAAATTTTCATGATTGGCCAAAAAACATGGCTGCCAGCGCAAAAGGTAGTTTAACATTGGACCCTATGGGAAAACGCATTTTTGACTATGTCCTTAGAAATGACTGAAGCAAATTGAACCAAACTTTACAGGAATGATGTATAGAAGGTCCTTTACTTAGATTGCCAAAATTTTCCTGATCCGCCGAAAAACATGGCCGCCAGGGCAGACGATAGTTTAACATTGGACCCTCTGGGAAAAACGCATTTTTGACTATGTCCTCAGAAATGACTGAAGCAAATTGAACATAACTTTACAGGAATGATGTAAAGAAGGTCCTTTACATAGATTGCCAAAATTTTTCTGATCCGCCAAAAAACATGGCTGCCAGCGGAAAACATAGTTTCACATTGGACCTTATGGGAAAAGCATATATATGCTATCTCCTCTGAAGCTAGTGAAGCAAATTGAACCAAACTTTACAGGAATGATGTATAGAAGGTCTTTTACATAGATTGCCAAAATTTTTCTGATCTGCCAAAAAACATGGCTGTCAGCGCAAAAGATAGTTTAACATTGGACTTTATGGGATAAACGCATTTTTGACTATGTCCTCAGAAATGACTGAAGCAAATTGAACCAAACTTTACATAGATTGATGTATAGAAGGTCCTTTACATAGATTGCCAAAATTTTCCTGATCTGCCATAAAACATGGCTGCCAGTGGAGAACATTGTTTCACATTGGACCCTATGGGAAAAGCATATATTTGCTATTTCCTTTGAAGCTACTAAAGCAAATTGAATCAAACTTTACAGGAATGATGTATGGATTGTTCTTTACTTAAATTGTAGACATTTTTTTGATCCGCCAAAAAAGATGGCTGCCAGCACAGAACATAGTTTAACCCTATGGGAATAGCATATATTTGCTATCTCCTCTAAAGCTACTGAAGCAAATTAAACCAAACTTTATGGGAATGATGTATGGAAGGTCCTTTACTTAGATTGACAAATTCAAATTGTCCGTTTACAATAAAGGCAAAACACTTTCAAAATCTCGGAAGCTGAAATTTCATTGGACAATAAATGTTACAACAATGGCTCATTCACATATACCCCTAAACGGTGTTTCCTCAGATCTCCCACTCCGCGCCTATATCAAAAATGGGGGAGCAAGTGAGAGATGTGATTTTAATCAGATTGAAAAAACTGTGAATGGTACATATAGTTCTACAGTGATTTCCTTAGCCATTCTGTCTGATATAAACAGTGCATTTTTTCATCACTAGAATACAAATTTGCTTTAAAAGCATATTAGTCAGGTGAGCGATACAGGCTCAGCCACACTGAGCCTCTGGTTTTAATTATGATGTTTAATTGTCGTTGGAGTGCTTGCTCCGTAAGTGAGAGGCAGTGGGTTCGAACTAAGACCGGGTCTGACCCAAGACTTGAAATTGGGCTGTGACTGTTCTTTCGCCATGCACTTGGCATTACGAAATTAGAGTCGCGGTTCTTTCGGATGAGGACTTATTCTATCCCGCCTGCATGACAAAAGTAATAGTCAAGTACACCTTTGTTGCAAGTAAATAAACGAGATCCTGTGTCGCAGTTGGCGTTGCACGATAAAGAACCATGCTGTATAAAGCCATCCGCGCAACTCACAGGCTAAAGCTTTGCACCTTTGCCTATATCTGGTGATGCCTCCATATAAGTGAAATATTCTTGACTGGGACGTTAAACATCATAACTCAACTACATGAAAAGGGAGGTAACTCCTGCGTTATTGCTGATAGTATTGTCTACTTTAAATTCACCCAAAATTCCCCCCAAAATGATGAAAATTGGTGATAAAAACGATGAAATATACATGTGGATTTAATAATTTTATAATTAACTAATAGTATCCAAAAACAAGAGACAGTATTAAGTACTTATATGATTATTAATATGAGTAATTGGGATACTTTTTATGCGAGATTTATGAATACAAATCTACACAACCTATGTAATGTTGTACTAGATGTAAATTGACAAATATACAGTAAAACCTCGTTATAATGCCCCTCGATAACTTTGCCACCTCGCTTATCGCCACAGTAAAACCTCGTTATAATGCCCCTCGATAACTTTGCCACCTCGCTTATCGCCACAGTAAAACCTCGTTATAATGCCCCTCGATAACTTTGCCACCTCGCTTATCGCCATACTATTTTGAAGTCCCAAAATCCATTTTGTTTATGTTTTTCTTTATGGGCCTCCCTCGATTTATTGCCAAACCCCTTTATAACGCCAAAATTTGACTGAAATGCTGGCGATGAATCGAGGTTTTACTGTATAACAAAATACTTATAATCTACTAATAGTAACCACACACAAGAGACAGTATTAAGTACTTATATGACTATTATTATCAGTAATTGTACCATCATCAAAGGAATCTTTTTATGCGATATTAGTGATACATCTCTACACAACCTATGTAATTTTGTACTAGATCTAAATTTAAAAAAATATATACATGTATACAGTACAGCCCTGTCCAAACTTTAACACCCAGCTAACGAATTCTTAACAAATCGACAGCTGATGGTCGGTCCCTCGTTTGGTATGTACATCGATAGCAGCTGTCTTCTATCTCACAGCAGCTATTCGACCGCTACCTATCCATACCTTAGTCACTCGGCAGTCGATATCTGTCCCTCGTTTCGTATGTACATTGACAGTAGCTGTCATCTATCTCACAGCAGCTATTCGGCCGCTACCTATCCATACCTTAGTCACTCGGCAGTCGATATCTGTCCCTCGTTTCGTATGTACATTGACAGTAGCTGTCATCTATCTCACAGCAGCTATTCGGCCGATACCTTTCCATACCTTAGTCACTCGGCAGTCGATATCTGTCCCTCGTTTGGTACATACATCGACATCAGTTGTCATCTATCTCACAACAGCTATTCGGCCGCTACCTACCCATACCTTAGTCACTCGGCAGTCGATATCTGTCCCTCGTTTGGTACACATATCGACATCAGTTGTCATCTATCTCACAGCAGCTATTCGACCGATACCTATCCATACCTTAGTCACTCGGCAGTCGATATCTGTCCCTCGTTTGGTACATATATCGACAGGAGTTGTCATCTATCTCACAGCAGCTATTCGGCCGCTACCTTCCATACCTTAGTCACTCGGCAGTCGATATCTGTCCCTCGTTTGGTACATATATCGACAGGAGTTGTCATCTATCTCACAGCAGCTATTCGGCCGCTACCTATCCATACCTTAGTCACTCGGCAGTCGATATCTGTCCCTCGTTTGGTACATATATCGACAGGAGTTGTCATCTATCTCACAGCAGCTATTCGACCGATACCTATCCATACCTTAGTCACTCGGCAGTCGATATCTGTCCCTCGTTTGGTACATATATCGACAGGAGTTGTCATCTATCTCACAGCAGCTATTCGGCCGCTACCTTTCCATACCTTAGTCACTCGGCAGTCGATATCTGTCCCTCGTTTGGTACATATATCTACAGGAGTTGTCATCTATCTCACAGCAGCTTTCGGTCGCTACCTATCCATACCTTAGTCACTCGGCAGTCGATATCTGTCCCTCGTTTGGTACATATATTCGACAGGAGTTGTCATCTATCTCACAGCAGCTATTCGGCCGCTACCTATCCATACCTTAGTCACTCGGCAGTCGATATCTGTCCCTCGTTTGGTATGTACATTGACAGAAGCTGTCATCTATCTCACAGCAGCTATTCGGCCGCTACCTATCCATACTTTAGTCACTCGGCAGTCGATATCTGTCCCTCGTTTGGTATGTACATTGACAGTAGCTGTCATCTATCTCACAGCAGCTATTGGGCCGCTACCTTTCTATACCTTAGTCACTCGGCAGTCGATATCTGTCCCTCGTTTGGTACATATATCGACAGGAGTTGTCATCTATCTCACAGCAGCTATTCGGCCGCTACCTATATACCTTAGTCACTCGGCAGTCGATATCTGTCCCTCGTTTGGTACATATATCGACAGGAGTTGTCATCTATCTCACAGCAGCTATTCGGCCGCTACCTATCCATACCTTAGTCACTCGGCAGTCGATATCTGTCCCTCGTTTGGTACATATATCGACAGGAGTTGTCATCTATCTCACAGCAGCTATTCGGCCGCTACCTTTCTATACCTTAGTCACTCGGCAGTCGATATCTGTCCCTCGTTTGGTACATATATCGACAGGAGTTGTCATCTATCTCACAGCAGCTATTCGGCCGCTACCTTTCTATACCTTAGTCACTCGGCAGTCGATATCTGTCCCTCGTTTGGTACATATATCGACAGGAGTTGTCATCTATCTCACAGCAGCTATTCGGCCGCTACCTTTCTATACCTTAGTCACTCGGCAGTCGATATCTGTCCCTCGTTTGGTACATATATCGACAGGAGTTGTCATCTATCTCACAGCAGCTATTCGGCCGCTACCTATCCATACCTTAGTCACTCGGCAGTCGATATCTGTCCCTCGTTTGGTACATATATCGACAGGAGTTGTCATCTATCTCACAGCAGCTATTCGGCCGCTACCTTTCTATACCTTAGTCACTCGGCAGTCGATATCTGTCCCTCGTTTGGTACATATATCGACAGGAGTTGTCATCTATCTCACAGCAGCTATTCGGCCGCTACCTTTCTATACCTTAGTCACTCGGCAGTCGATATCTGTCCCTCGTTTGGTACATATATCGACAGGAGTTGTCATCTATCTCACAGCAGCTATTCGGCCGCTACCTATCCATACCTTAGTCACTCGGCAGTCGATATCTGTCCCTCGTTTGGTACATATATCGACAGGAGTTGTCATCTATCTCACAGCAGCTATTCGGCCGCTACCTTTCTATACCTTAGTCACTCGGCAGCCGAGCCTCGACTTCTTTTGGTTAGCTTAGTGTTAAACTTTCGACAGGTCTGCACTGTATATGCACTCAACAAAATACTTATAATCTACTAATAGTAACCATATATAGTACTCATACTTATATGACAGTACACTTGTCTGACGAGACGAGTAAAGCGTCAAATCTCTTGTTTTAATAATCGCCTTATACGTTTTTATCTCAGCACTGTTGTGCAACAAAAAACAGGTCCCGGTTTCAAATCAAAAACAAACATACTTATCTATGCCCGAATCACAATCCAGAAGCAAAGTAAAAACTTTGGAACTGACAAGTTAGATTAGACACGTGAACTTCCACCAGGAAAGTGAGGCCGGGTGCTATGGAAGGGTAAGCACCTCCTGTTTAGCTAGCTACACCCGCTACGTGTGTAATCAAAATTGTGTGAAAAGAACATGGAACTATGAGACGCCAAATATACCCAGGACAATCCTGGACACAGAGACATTAAACTTATCAACAATACTGTGATGACGGCCATAAAACGTTTTGAGGGCCTTGATAAGCCTAGGCTTGTAATATCCCTGAGTCAACAATTTATTTGCAAGCAGCCTACTTCTTTGTACAAAGTCCCCGTAGTGGGAACAAGCTCTAGCATAGCGTATTAATAAGGAAACAAATACACCATAAGCAGGAGAAGCTGGTATATTGCTTCATAAAAAAGAATGAACAATAGAAAAAGTCATCACGTCATAATTCAAAATCCAAATCAAAATATGCGTCAAAATCGTTCCTTACTCAGATTGTTCTTAACTTTAATGTGGCAAATTTTGACAATATGTTAAAGTACAACAAACAAAAAGTTACAACAAATTTAGAATAAAGATATATTAATTATAAGCTCAGAGACATCTTCAAAATAACATCCTAAATTTATGAATATCTCAAAAATAACAAAATTATTCATATTTCAAATTTACCAGATTTAGGTTAAGGAAAATCTTAGTAAAGAAATGATAGTGAAACTGTGGCATGGACACTTCATATTACACGTGTGTGTGTGTGTGTGTGTGTGTGGTGTGTGTGTGTGTGTGTGTGTGTGAGAGAGAGAGAGAGAGTCGGAAGAAATGTTTCCACTTTGACAATGAATGTTTAGGAAAGAGCGCAGTAAAAGAGTTAAAGACTCACTTATATTGAATGGTGGGGGACCACAATGCCCAAAGAAGTAATGTAATACGTGTTTTACGTCCCAGATAAAATCCTTTCTCTCGTATCGAGATAGTTAGTCCAGGGATGCTGATGCTGGATAAAATCGGAGTGCCCAGAGAAAACACCGACTTAAGGCAAGCAAACTAACAAACTTTCTCACTTGAGAAAACAGAGACCTTAGGTAAGCAAACTAACAAACTTTATCACTTGAGAAAACAGAGACCTTAGGTAAGCAAACTAACAAACTTTCTCACTTGAGAAAACAGAGACCTTAGGTAAGCAAACTAACAAACTTTCTCACTTGAGAAAACAGAGACCTTAGGTAAGCAAACTAACAAACTTTATCACTTGAGAAAACAGAGACCTTAGGTAAGCAAACTAACAAACTTTCTCACTTGAGAAAACAGAGACCTTAGGTAAGCAAACTAACAAACTTTCTCACTTGAGAAAACAGAGACCTTAGGTAAGCAAACTAACAAACATTCCCACTTGAGAAAACAGAGACCTTAGGTAAGCAAACTAACAAACTTTCTCACTTGAGAAAACAGAGACCTTAGGTAAGCAAACTAACAAACTTTATCACTTGAGAAAACAGAGACCTTAGGTAAGCAAACTAACAAACTTTCTCACTTGAGAAAACAGAGACCTTAGGTTGGCAAACTAACAAACATTCTCACTTGAGAAAACAGAGACCTGAGGTAAGCAAACTAACAAACTTTCTCACTTGAGAAAACAGAGACCTTAGGTAAGCAAACTAACAAACTTTCTCACTTGAGAAAACAGAGACCTGAGGTAAGCAAACTAACAAACTTTCTCACTTGAGAAAACAGAGACTTTAGGTAAGCAAACTAACAAACTTTCTCACTTGAGAAAACAGAGACCTTAGGTAAGCAAACTAACAAACTTTATCACTTGAGAAAACAGAGACCTGAGGTAAGCAAACTAACAAACTTTCTCACTTGAGAAAACAGAGACCTTAGGTAAGAAAACTAACAAACATTCTCACTTGAGAAAACAGAGACCTTAGGTAAGCAAACTAACAAACTTTCTCACTTGAGAAAACAGAGACCTTAGGTAAGCAAACTAACAAACTTTCTCACTTGAGAAAACAGAGACCTTAGGTAAGCAAACGAACAAACTTTCTCACTTGAGAAAACAGAGACCTTAGGTAAGCAAACGAACAAACTTTCTCACTTGAGAAAACAGAGACCTTAGGTAAGTAAACTAACAAACCTTCTCACTTGAGAAAACAGAGACCTTAGGTAAGCAAACTAACAAACATTCTCACTTGAGAAAACAGACACCTTAGGTTAGCAAACTAACAAACTTTCTCACTTGTGAAAACAGAGACATTAGGCAAGCAAACTAACAAACTTTCTCACTTGAGAAAACAGAGACTTTAGGTAAGCAAACTAACAAACTTTCTCACTTGAGAAAACAGAGACCTTGGGTTAGCAAACTAACAAACTTTCTCACTTGAGAAAACAGAGACCTTCAATAAGCAAACTAACAAACTTTCTCACTTGAGAAAACAGAGACCTTAGGTAAGTAAACTAACAAACCTTCTCACTTGAGAAAACAGAGACCTTAGGTAAGCAAACTAACAAACATTCTCACTTGAGAAAACAGAGACCTTAGGTTAGCAAAGTAACAAACTTTCTCACTTGAGAAAACAGAGACCTTAAATAAGCAAACTAACAAACTTTCTCACTTGAGAAAACAGAGACCTTAGGTAAGTAAACTAACAAACCTTCTCACTTGAGAAAAGAGAGACCTTAGGTAAGCAAACTAACAAACTTTCTCACTTGTGAAAACAGAGACCTTAGGTTAGCAAACTAACAAACTTTCTCACTTGAGAAAACAGAGACCTTAAATAAGCAAACTAACAAACTTTCTCACTTGAGAAAACAGAGACCTTAGGTAAGTAAACTAACAAACCTTCTCACTTGAGAAAACAGAGACCTTAGGTAAGCAAACTAACAAACTTTCTCACTTGAGAAAACAGAGACCTTAGGTTAGCAAACTAACAAACTTTCTCACTTGTGAAAACAGAGACATTAGGCAAGCAAACTAACAAACTTTCTCACTTGAGAAAACAGAGACTTTAGGTAAGCAAACTAACAAACTTTCTCACTTGAGAAAACAGAGACCTTAGGTAAGCAAACTAACAAACTTTCTCACTTGAGAAAACAGAGACCTTAGGTAAGCAAACTAACAAACTTTCTCACTTGAGAAAACAGAGGCCTTAGGTAAGCAAACTAACAAACTTTCTTACTTGAGAAAACAGAGGCCTTAGGTAAGCAAACTAACAAACTTTCTCACTTGAGAAAACAGAGACCATAGGCAAGCAAACTAACAAACTTTCTCACTTGAGAAAACAGAGACCTTAGGTTGGCAAACTAACAAACTTTCTCACTTGAGAAAACAGAGACCTTAGGTAAGCAAACTAACAAACTTTCTCACTTGAGAAAACAGAGATCTTAAGCAAGCAAACTAACAAACTTTTTCACTTGAGAAAACAGAGACCTTAGGTAAGCAAACTAACAAACTTTCTCACTTGAGAAAACAGAGACCTTAGGTAAGCAAACTAACAAACTTTCTCACTTGAGAAAACAGATACCTTAGGTAAGCAACTAACAAACTTTCTCACTTGAGAAAACAGATACCTTAGGTAAGGAACTATTATACTTTCTCACTTGAGAAAACAGAGACCTTAGGTAAGTAAACTAACAAACCTTCTCACTTGAGAAAACAGAGACCTTAGGTAAGCAAACTAACAAACATTCTCACTTGAGAAAACAGAGACCTTAGGTTAGCAAACTAACAAACTTTCTCACTTGTGAAAACAGAGACCTTAGGCAAGCAAACTAACAAACTTTCTCACTTGAGAAAACAGAGACCTTAGGTAAGCAAACTAACAAACTTTCTCACTTGAGAAAACAGAGGCCTTAGGTAAGCAAACTAACAAACTTTCTCACTTGAGAAAACAGAGGCCTTAGGTAAGCAAACTAACAAACTTTCTCACTTGAGAAAACAGAGACCTTAGGCAAGCAAACTAACAAACTTTCTCACTTGAGAAAACAGAGACCTTAGTTTGGCAAACTAACAAACTTTCTCACTTGAGAAAACAGAGACCTTAGGTTGGCAAACTAACAAATTTTCTCACTTGAGAAAACAAAGACCTTAGGTAAGCAAACTAACAAACTTTCTCACTTGAGAAAAAAGAGATCTTAGGCAAGCAAACTAACAAACTTTTTCACTTGAGAAAACAGAGACCTTAGGTAAGCAAACTAACAAACTTTCTCACTTGAGAAAATAGAGACCTTAGGTAAGCAAACTAACAAACTTTCTCACTTGTGAAAACAGAGACATTAGGTAAGCAAACTAACAAACTTTCTCACTTGAGAAAACAGATACCTTAGGTAAGCAACTAACAAACTTTCTCACTTGAGAAAACAGATACCTTAGGTAAGCAACTAACAAACTTTCTCACTTGAGAAAACAGAGACCTTAGGTAAGTAAACTAACAAACCTTCTCACTTGAGAAAACAGAGACCTTAGGTTAGCAAACTAGCAAACATTCTCACTTGAGAAAACAGAGACCTTAGGTTAGCAAACTAACAAACTTTCTCACTTGTGAAAACAGAGACCTAAGGCAAGCAAACTAACAAACTTTCTCACTTGAGAAAACAGAGACTTTAGGTAAGCAAACTAACAAACTTTCTCACTTGAGAAAACAGAGACCTTAGGTAAGCAAACTAACAAACTTTCTCACTTGAGAAAACAGAGACCTTAGATAAGCAAACTAACAAACTTTCTCACTTGAGAAAACAGAGGCCTTAGGTAAGCAAACTAACAAACTTTCTCACTTGAGAAAACAGAGGCCTTAGGTAAGCAAACTAACAAACTTTCTCACTTGAGAAAACAGAGACCTTAGGCAAGCAAACTAACAAACTTTCTCACTTGAGAAAACAGAGACCTTAGGTTGGCAAACTAACAAACTTTCTCACTTGAGAAAACAGAGACCTTAGGTAAGCAAACTAACAAACTTTCTCACTTGAGAAAACAGAGATCTTAGGCAAGCAAACTAACAAACTTTTTCACTTGAGAAAACAGAGACCTTAGGTAAGCAAACTAACAAACTTTCTCACTTGAGAAAACAGAGACCTTAGGTAAGCAAACTAACAAACTTTCTCACTTGAGAAAACAGAGACCTTAGGCAAGCAAACTAACAAACTTTCTCACTTGAGAAAACAGAGACCTTAGGTAAGCAAACTAACAAACATTCTCACTTGAGAAAACAGAGACCTTAGGTAAGCAAACTAACAAACTTTCTCACTTGAGAAAACAGAGACCTTAGGTAAGCAAACTAACAAACTTTATCACTTGAGAAAACAGAGACCTTAGGTAAGCAAACTAACAAACATTCTCACTTGAGAAAACAGAGACCTTAGGTAAGCAAACTAACAAACTTTCTCACTTGAGAAAACAGAGACCTTAGGCAAGCAAACTAACAAACTTTCTCACTTGAGAAAACAGAGACCTTAGGTAAGCAAACTAACAAACATTCTCACTTGAGAAAACAGAGACCTGAGGTAAGCAAACTAACAAACATTCTCACTTGAGAAAACAGAGACCTTAGGTAAGCAAACTAACAAACTTTCTCACTTGAGAAAACAGAGACCTTAGGTAAGCAAACTAACAAACTTTATCACTTGAGAAAACAGAGACCTTAGGTAAGCAAACTAACAAACATTCTCACTTGAGAAAACAGAGACCTTAGGCAAGCAAACTAACAAACTTTCTCACTTGAGAAAACAGAGACCTTAGGTTGGCAAACTAACAAACTTTCTCACTTGAGAAAACAGATACATTAGGTAAGCAAACTAACAAACTTTCTCACTTGAGAAAACAGAGACATTAGGTAAGCAAACTAACAAACATTCTCACTTGAGAAAACAGAGACATTAGGTAAGCAAACTAACAAACATTCTCACTTGAGAAAACAGAGACATTAGGTAAGCAAACTAACAAACTTTCTCACTTGAGAAAACAGAGACATTAGGTAAGCAAACTAACAAACATTCTCACTTGAGAAAACAGAGACCTTAGGTAAGCAAACTAACAAACTTTCTCACTTGAGAAAACAGAGGCCTTAAATAAGCAAACTAACAAACTTTCTCACTTGAGAAAACAGAGACCTTAGGTAAGCAAACTAACAAACTTTATCACTTGAGAAAACAGAGACCTTAGGTAAGCAAACTAACAAACATTCTCACTTGAGAAAACAGAGACCTTAGGCAAGCCAACTAACAAACTTTCTCACTTGAGAAAACAGAGACCTTAGGTTGGCAAACTAACAAACTTTCTCACTTGAGAAAACAGAGACATTAGGTAAGCAAACTAACAAACTTTCTCACTTGAGAAAACAGAGACATTAGGTAAGCAAACTAACAAACATTCTCACTTGAGAAAACAGAGACATTAGGTAAGCAAACTAACAAACATTCTCACTTGAGAAAACAGAGACATTAGGTAAGCAAACTAACAAACTTTCTCACTTGAGAAAACAGAGACATTAGGTAAGCAAACTAACAAACATTCTCACTTGAGAAAACAGAGACCTTAGGTAAGCAAACTAACAAACTTTCTCACTTGAGAAAACAGAGACCTTAGGTAAGCCAACTAACAAACTTTCTCACTTGAGAAAACAGAGACCTTAGGTAAGCAAACTAACAAACTTTCTCACTTGAGAAAACAGAGACCTTAGGTAAGCAAACTAACAAACTTTCTCACTTGAGAAAACAGAGACCTTCCAAAATCAAAATGACAAATTTTCTCGCACTAGGATCTCCCCGAATGGGATTCGAACCTAGGTTGTGAGCGCGGGCTTTACACCACTCAGTTACCAGGTCCTGATAAAGAAAACATTACATGTAGTAGACTAGCTTTTCGGCAGGTGCTATCTATCTCTTGACAGTGTATGGTCGCCAGTCAAGTTTTTCTTTGACTCTGTGTTAAACTTTCGTCGGATATTTTATAAGTAGTACAACGCGTGTTAACCCGAACTGGTTTTAATTTCTAATTCTTCCGTGTATTTTCAGAACATGACACAAGATTATAAAATTTCTGAATACTGGGAAAAAAGAATTTAATTTAATTTCTAATTCTTCAGTATAATTTCAAAACACGACACAATGTTTTAAAAATTCTTAATACTGAGAGAAAAAATAAAAATCCGCTTTATTTTCAGGCAATAAATACTAAACTAATATTTAACATGTTTTAGAAGGAAGAATTTTTAAATTTGAAGAGGCTTCTTTCACCAAAGACGTTGAAGAGGGCCATAAAATATAAAATACAACGCTCAAAATACATATTGTATAATGTATATTGCCCAGATAAGATGGCAATATAATGATGTTATTGACAATATTACGTCATTAATGAGGTCACAGCCGGAAGTGCGTGTGAAAACAGTTAGAGTTATATATCAACCCCTTATAGTATTTATAAACTTTTTTAAAAAATATATGTTTATCGTCCCAGTCAAGAATATATTACTTATACATGTATATGGACGTCACCAGCTATAGGCGAAGGTGTGGTAATTTTTCTGTGCATTGCGCTGATGGCATTATTCAGCAGGGTTCTTTATCGTGTCAAGCCCACCATGACACAGGACCTCGTTTATTTTTAGTTCCCATTCGAAAAAAAACGTGACTTTCATTTCGTACCGCCGAGTACTTGGCAAAACAACAGTTACTATCCACTCCCAAGTTTTGGGTCAGACCCTGTCGGGGTTCAAACCAACGACCTCCCACTTACGAACCGAGAACTCAACCAACTGAGCTACAGCAGTGGTTCACCACGAAGAGAAAAAATCTGCCAAATCCATATAAAGTCTAGTAGAGTGAAGAAATTGTAGTCAGTGTTTCACGCCCCAGTTAATTTTTTCACTCGCTCTCAGTTTTGAGTGGCGGGCGTAATATGTGCGCCTATGGTAATCTTGCCATATACAACTTTTTTTAATATAATCGTAAACTACATTAAAATGTGGTAAATGACACTCTTGTTTGAAATGTAGCTGTTATGTCCTGCTTTGAAATATGCAACAAATTAAAACATCTATTGGCACATAATGTCTCTCTCTCACTCACTCACTCGCTCTCTCTCACTCTCAATCAGCATATTCACACACTCACTCAACATACTGACACTCACTCACTCACACACTCACGTTGAGGTCTGTTGTCTCCAAATGGTCTCAGGACGTGATAGATACGGTAAAGGCCTATCGAAAGTGTAACAAGGAGCTAACGAAAAAGGGTCGATGGTGTGCATAAAACAGTCTAACTGTTCGAATATTGAATGCAGACTTGTCCCTTCTCTACTTAGATTTGTTTTACACAATACGGGGATCTTGTGCTTTAACGTTCATGCAGGTGTGAGTGGCGGCATGCAATTCATTTCTCTGCGATACCATTGGGTTTTTTCATATAGAAATAAAATAATACAAGCTTTTAAATATTTAATTTAACAGATCAAAAATCCTATTATATATAAATAATTGCCCAAATATTATTGTTCCGTTTGATTTAAACAATTGATTGGTTTTGAAAACATTGATTTCGGCGCTCTAAAATCTGGAATATTTATCAAAAACCACTGAAGGATTTAGAACTCAATAAAAAATTGCGTAATTAATCGATTTTTTCGATTTTATCTCTGCTATGAATATTGGGTTATTTATTTTCAATTTTGCTTTACAAAGCAGATTGTGTGATATTGTTTGGTTTGCTATATCGGTAACCATGGTTACAAAAAATGGATATTACAGATCTCCCTGAGCAAATATTTGGTATGGAGGGAAATCATAATTTTGTATTTTTTTTTTTTTTAATTTTTGAAATCAATGAATTGCATCATGACACCGCATTTCCATTTTTCAAAAAGTAACATAAAGTCCTACAATTTAATTTTCTGCAATGTAAGCAAATGAAATATGGATTATATCATTGACAAAAATAAAGAGTGGCTCCAACCACCGGACCCCCACAACCAACCTATAGGCCCCTATCGGCTCGCCATTACCCGTAAAAAGGGGAGAAAGGTTTACTAATCCATGGTCAATACAATAAGAGATAAAAATTTGATTTGAGGGTTAAATCTATACCTTCCAATAAAATTTTAACATTATTTGTTGAAGCAATGCCATTATATAAGAATATCATTTTTCCATTTTGATTCAAACAATTGATATATCGGGAGAGCATATTTATAGGACATTGGCTCTGACCCTTTAAAATGTACAATATTTATCAAAGGTCACTAAAGGCCATTAAACTTAATCCTAAGTTGCGTAATTAATTGATCTTTTATTGATTTTAGTTCTGTTATGATTCTAATGTTGTTTAATTTCAATTTTGTTGGTGTGATTTTGTGTGCTAGAATCGGTAACCACGGTTGAATACGATTGAATAAGTGGAAATCGCGGACCGCCATAAAAACTATTTTATTTTGTGTTAATTAATGAGTTTGCTAGAATCGGTAACTACGGAAATAAACGAGGAGCTATTACGGCACCGTTCAATAGAAAAAAAATTTTTTTTTTTTCGTATTACCATTTTAAAATGTCAAGAAAATTGTTTCTGTGTGCTTGGAAGACGACCATAATAATCATGTAAACACATTTTCATATAGCTTACAATTCGTGTCTAGTTTCAATTATAATGATAATCCAAAAGCAGAGAAAAAAGTAAGAAAAACATCATTACTATTCTCTTTCTCTTTCTTGTCTACTAAAGCTATATTACATGGGTTGTGGAGTAGAGCGAGATGTTAAGTTCTTGGATGGTGCAGGAAATCAAAGCACCCGGAGAAAAACGCCGACCCTCGGCGAGCGAATTGACAAAAGACCTGCCCTAGTAAGCGGTAGTAGACACTGTAGTCTGCAAGCCAGCGCTTTAAAAGACATCTTGCCATCGAGGCCCCTGCGAAACTTTAGTGCTTAGCTGCTGATTAAATGAATTGAATGGATCTCATGTATGTCGGATTTGAACCTAGCCTAAGAGACACTGTGGTGTGTAAACCGGCGCTTTAAATCACTTGGCCACCGACCGAGGTCCCTGTGTAACTTTAGTGCTTAGTTGCTGACTAAATGAACTAAATGGATCTGCCTTAGGTATGTCGGATTTGAACCCAGGCGGTAAGAGACACTGTGGTGTGTAAGCCGTTACTTTAAACCACTTGGCCGCCGACCGAGGTCCCTGTGTAACTTTAGTGCTTAGTTGCTGACTAAATGAACTAAATGGATCTGCCTTATGTATGTCGGATTTGAGCCCAGGCGGTGAGAGACACTGTGGTGTATAAGCCGGCGTTTTAAACCACTTGGCCGCCGACCGAGGTCCCTGTGTAACTTTAGTGCTTAGTTGCTGACTAAATGAACTAAATGGATCTGCCTTATGTATGTCGGTTTGAGCCCAGGCGGTGAGAGACACTGTGGTGTATAAGCCGGCGTTTTAAACCACATGGCCACCGACCGAGGTCCCTGTGTAACTTTAGTGCTTAGTTGCTGACTAAATGGATCTGCCTTATGTATGTCGGATTTGAACCCAGGCGGTGAGAGACACTGTGGTGTGTAAGCCGGCACTTTAAACCACTTGGCCACCGACCGAGGTCCCTGTGTAACTTTAGTGCTTAGTTGGTGATTAAATGAACTAAATGGATCTGCCTTATGTATGTCGGATTTGAACCCAGGTGGTGAGAGACACTGTGGTGTATAAGCCGGCACTTTAAACCACTTGGCCACCGACCGAGGTCCCTGTGTAACTTTAGTGCTTAGTTGGTGATTAAATGAACTAAATGGATCTGCCTTATGTATGTCGGATTTGAACCCAGGCGGTGAGAGACACTGTGGTGTGTAAGCCGTTACTTTAAACCACTTGGCCGCCGACCGAGGTCCCTGTGTAACTTTAGTGCTTAGTTGCTGATTAAATTAACTAAATGGATCTGCCTTATACATGTCGGATTTGAGCCCAGGTGGTGAGAGACACTGTGGTGCGTAAGCCGGCACTTTAAACCACTTGGTCACCGACCGAGGTCCCTGTGTAACTTTAGTGCTTAGCTGCTGACTAAATGAACTAAATGGATCTGCCTTATGCATGTCGGATTTGAGCCCAGGCGGTGAGAGACACTGTGGTGTGTAAGCCGGCGCTATAAACCACTTGACCACCGACCGAGGTCCCTGTGTAACTTTAGTCCTTAGTTGCTGACTAAATGAACTAAATGGATCTGCCTTATGCATGTCGGATTTGAACCCAGGCGGTGAGAGACACTGTGGTGTGTAAGCCGGCACTTTAAACCACTTGGCCACCGACCGAGGTCCCTGTGTAACTTTAGTGCTTAGTTGCTGACTAAATGAACTAAATGGATCTGCCTTATGCATGTCGGATTTGAACCCAGGCGGTGAGAGACACTGTGGTGTGTAAGCCGGTGCTTGAAACCACTTGGCCGCCGACCGAGGTCCCTGTGTAACTTTAGTGCTTAGTTGCTGACTAAATGAACTAAATGGATCTGCCTTATGTATGTCGGATTTGAACCCAGGCGATAAGAGACAATGTGGTGTGTAAGCCGGTGCTTTAAACCACTTGGCCACCGACCGAGGTCCCTGTGTAACTTTAGTGTTTAGTTGCTGACTAAATGAACTAAATGGATCTGCCTTATGCATGTCGGATTTGAACCCAGGCGGTGAGAGACACTGTGGTGTGTAAGCCGGTGCTATAAACCATTTGGCCACCGACCGAGGTCCCTGTGTAACTTTAGTGCTTAGTTGCTGACTAAATGAACTAAATGGATCTGCCTTATGTATGTCGGATTTGAACCCAGGCGGTGAGAGACACTGTGGTGTGTAAGCCGGTGCTTTAAACCACTTGGCCACCGACCGAGGTCCCTGTGTAACTTTAGTGCTTAGTTGTTGACTAAATGAACTAAATGGATCTGCCTTATGTGTGTCGGATTTGAACCCAGGCGGTGAGAGACACTGTGGTGTGTAAGCCGTTACTTTAAACCACTTGGCCACCGACCGAGGTCCCTGTGTAACTTTAGTCCTTAGTTACTGACTAAATGAATTGAATGGATCTGCCTTATGCATGTCGGATTTGAACCTAGGTGGTGAGAGACACTGTGGTGTGTAAGCCGGCGCTTTAAATCACTTGACCACCGACCGAGGTCCCTGTGTAACTTTAGTGCTTAGTTGCTGACTTAATGAAATGGATCTGCCTTATGTATGTCGGATTTGAACCCAGGCGGTGAGAGACACTGTGGTGTGTAAGCCGTTACTTTAAACCACTTTGTCACCGACCGAGGTCCCTGTGTAACTTTAGTGCTTAGTTGCTGACTAAATGAACTAAATAGGTCTGCCTTATGTATGTCGGATTTGAACCCAGGTGGTGAGAGACACTGTGGTGTGTAAGCCGGTGCTTTAAACCACTTGACCACCGACCGAGGTCCCTGTGTAACTTTAGTGCTTAGTTGCTGACTAAATGAACTAAATGGATCTGCCTTATGTATGTCGGATTTGAACCCAGGCGGTGAGAGACACTGTGGTGTGTAAGCCGGCACTTTAACCACTTGGCCGCCGACCGAGGTCTCTGTGTAACTTTAGTGCTTAGTTGCTGACTAAATGAACTAAATGGGTCTGCCTTATGCATGTCGGATTTGAACCCAGGCAGTGAGAGACACTGTGGTGTGTAAGCCATTACTTAAAACCACTTGGCCACCGACCGAGGTCTCTGTGTAGCTTTAGTGCTTAGTTGCTGACTAAATGAACTAAATGGATCTACCTTATGTATGTCGGATTTGAACCCAGGCGGTGAGAGACACTGTGGTGTGTTAGCCTGCGTTTTACACCACTTGACCATCGACCGAGGTCCCTGTGTAACTTTAGTGCTTAGTTGCTGACTAAATGAACTAAATGGATCTGCCTTATACATGTCGGATTTGAACCCAGGCGGTGAGAGACACTGTGGTGTGTAAGCCGGTGATTTAAACCACTTGGCCACCGACCGAGGTCTCTCTGTGTAACTTTAGTGCTTAGTTGCTGACTAAATGAACTAAATGGATCTGCCTTATGTATGTCGGATTTGAACCCAGGCGGTGAGAGACACTGTGGTGTGTAAGCCGTTACTTTAAATCAAGACCACTCGGTCACAGATGCCTCTGCGAAATCGAGGCTTTAGTACTCCGCTGATTTAATGGACTGACTCAATGAGTGACTAACTGTCCCGGTACTGTATTACCGTTACTACCGATACATTATCAATACTCATACACTGAGTACTACAGTCAACAAACCCGTAATAAACTACTCCAATCACAGACTTAGCAAACATCGTGTGTCGTAAATAAATACTTGATCCAGGCAGACTTTATCTGCTGATTATTACTGCGGGTAGGGTAGACTGGCCAATCAAAGGGTAGTATTTAATTTTGGGGAATGTAGGGTTTTCATAACCCAACCCCCCCCCCCCCAAACCCCCCCCCCCCCGCAAAGTTTCAGGGGTATCTAGGAATCATCCTGCCCATTTGTCAGACTCGACATCCATCCAATATCGTATCTCTTATCATTGTCATGTGCTACTTTTGAATTTTTATGAAATAATACATTCAAAAGTAGCACATGACAATTTGTCATGTGCTACTTTTGAATGTATTATTTCATAAAAATTCAAAAGTAGCACATGACATCATCAATATCTATGAATGGATTTTGATCAAAGTGGATACAAAAGCGCCTGGATTAAATATGCGACAAATCGCCTCATATTGGTCTACATTTGTTCCAAGTTCGATCAAAATCCACTCATAGACATAGAAGAAATAGATATAAACGAACATCTTATTTAAGAAATGATTGTAAAAATCAGGCCAGGTCCAATTTTCACAACCATTTCTTAACTAAGATTTTCATTGGCTAAAATCTGACAAATTTAAAATCTGAATAATTTTGTTAATATTCAAGATATTCTGAGATTCAAGGTGTCATTTTGAAATAAAAAATGCTAAGCTCATTACGTCTATAGTTCTAATTTTGGGAAAACTTATTATTTTGAAGTACTATAAAATGCTGCCAAAATTTGTCATAATTAAGTTAAGGAAAATCTTAGATCAGAATTTTATTGTAAACGTGAAATAAATCTCGTCAATTGTAATTTTTCAGTCTTTTGTTACAGAAATATTTTAAATCTGGACAAGATATTTGTTTAGGAGATTAAACCTATACATAATCCGTCTTTATAAAAATATTAGTTATAATTGTTAGGGCGAAAAACGAGACGCAATATGTTGGTCCTAAAAGGTCATACGTATGTCCAAGGTCATGTGATAATCGATATTTATATAATGTATGTCGCCGCTTAGGTGCCGCGTGGTCACAGTCTAAAGTGCGTTTACGCCGGATCGCACCTCCTCTCAATGCTAACGTTTGGAACACACTTGGGACAGAATTTTGCTTGTCGAAGGTTAGACATGTGATAATATATGTAGCCTTTTTCTGAAGCCTGTCTCACTGGCTGCGTAATCTAATTATAAAGCGCGTTTGCGGAGCACAGCGCTTCTCAACGCTTACGTTTTAAACACATTTTGGGACAAATCTTAGTGCGGGAAAAAAGAGACGAATTATATTGGTCCAAAAAGGTCATATATGTCCGGATCATTTGAGTATTTCATTCATGCGCCTTTTCTAACAGTGTCTCGGTATCCCCAAGTGGTCTAATGATCTAAAGAGCCCGCTGACGGACCATGGCGCCTCTCGTCGCCAAAATTGTGTCCAACTTGAGATAGATCCTTGTGTGGGAAATTTGTCGGTGCGCATGCCAAAGTCGAAGGTTGGTGAGCATCCATTTATGGATCAAGGAGCCTCTCACTGTTTAGTTAAGTTGAGTATAGTGTTTAACGTCCCAGTCAAGAATATTTCACTTATATCGAGACATCGTCAGCTATAAATTTTGCCTGTGTGTTGCGCTGATGGCATTTATTTAAACAGCTAACAGTGACACGGGACTCAGTTCACCCGAAAGAACCGTGACTTTCATCTCTTAATGTCGAGATGCGAGCACTCTACCAACTAAGATACCGTAGAGGTCTTTCGCTGCTTAGGTTTAAATGTCACTCAGGTATGTCCTATGTAAGAAAGTGTGTCAGATGGTTTGTCGACTTTGTAGGTCGTTGATTTCTTCGGGAACTCCTGTTTCCTCTGTCATCCCTATACTGACCGGTTCCATACAAGTAAAAGCTCTTAATAGACGGAAAAACAATAGTCTTCTTCCTGTTACACCGGAACTGAACGACTAAGATTTAGTTTAAGCCACTTTATGCTACTTATACACGTCACAAGTCACTCCTTTTCTTGACATCCCGGAACATATGATGTCTGTAGTTAAAATAAAAATTTTGAAAATTATGAGATGGGATAAAATCTACAATATTTTGATGAACTGAGATTAGCAACGTCTATCCTCTTCGGGTTGATTGAAGATGCACATCAAGTCATTCATGATGAAGTCTTCAATTTGCCACAAAAGATTAAAAGCATAAACTGGCCAAAATCTACCATTACTTCTTTCCAGAACAAAATTTGTTTGTTTAAGTTATAACAAGATTGGGGTTTATTATTTTTATAAAATTGACCAGGCACTATTTCAAAATCAAGATATTCAATTTTGTTATTTTATCAAATTGACGTGGCCGACATGTCAAATCAAGACAGAAATATATATTCAATATATAAAATTGACCGCCGTGTACTATTTCAGATCGTCATACAATGTATACATATATACTCACAATTTTGTTATTTTATTAAAATTGACCGAGGGCATTTTAAATCAAAAGATCCATTAAATAAAATTGACCGCCATGTTCTATGTTTAAATTCAGACATTCGTTTATTTTTCAATTATATTAGAAAAGAAAGAGAAGAAGAAATTAAAGAAAAAGTAATGTGGAGAAAAAAACAGCGAAATAAAATTTTATGAAAAGACTGTATAAATAAAATTGACCGAAGCTATTTGGCTTAAATCAATATATTCATTATTAAATAAATTTTATTTCTAAATTATTCAAAAAAAAGGAATGAAAAAAAAAGAAAAAATTAAAGGGAGAAAATGGTGAATTAAAATGTGATAAAAAGGCCGTACAAATATTGGTTTAATTTGAATGCAAACCAATTTAAATGTTTAAATACACTCACGGACAGTTGAGTGGACGCAATTAATGGACCACATGACCAACACCTCCACTGACCACTGAGCTGGACAAATGAAAATAATAATGGACACACTCCATGTAGATTTACCTGTAACACCGATGATAGACATAGCTCTTTATAATTCTAGTATTTTATATTCTCATAAAATGAATGCTGACAAGTGTATTGGTGTAGTATGTCAAGTTTGACCTGGCCGTTTGACCTTTAAACAGACATATATCCACTGTTTAATTTAGGGGCTATATAAAGTTGATTCATAAGGACAGATGATAGTAATGCTGGGCACTGAGTGTTTATGGTAATGAAACGCACTGTCTTCCCTAAATCGCACAGTCTATTAGCCCAATCTAATATTCAAATTAAAGGTCAAGCGGACAGGTCGAACTTGTCGCATTATGTATAGCCCTCGTACGTAACGCTGAAGGTAGTAGGTAGGGTCAGTTTGTTTATTATCACATCTACGAGTCTCGTTTTCATAACCGGTGTTTTTCCTATGATGTCAACATAACCCATTGTCTTTCATTCACGGATGCTACGTTTAAAATGACTACAATTATTAGGTAAGTTTTAGATTATTTTGTCTGTATAAATTTCATTTTTATTATTCTAATGACGATCTTTAATTCACCTGTACAGGTGAGACGATTTAATTACAGGTGAGATGCATATTATTATACAGGTGTATTTCGAATAGCTAATGAATTCATTTCGTTTTTGTTTTTCTCACATAACATCACATTTATCATAACTATGTTTGAGATGGAGTGAAAGTGACATTGACAACGGACGAATTACTCGCTGGTCGAATAAAATATTACAGTACAACACACCTGAAATGAAATATCTAAATCATCATTGTTTTTACATTCTGACAAACGAATGAAAAGGAGAAATGACAAACAGTTCCGCCTTCTATAACGCCACACCCTAAGGCAATAGTGCAAGTTGTCCTTGTTATTTACCTAACAACATGGCGAAAATTCCTCTTATTTATTTATTTATTTATTTTTTATTTATTGGTAGACCGTCTTTTTGTACAAAACCTACCATAATGCATAGTGCATAATTTATCTTTTTTTCTATTTTTGAATAACGTCCAATTTCAATTTTTTATCTGTGATGTAATTCTTAATCTGGTTATATTTAAATAATCAGGCCCCGGTTTCACTATCATTCCTTAGCTAAGATTTTCCTTAACTTAAAACTTGCAAAAGTTCAAATCTTTATAATTTTATAAATCTTCATATTTAATTTGATCAACGCCCGTGACGTTTAATAGAGTCTTTAAAGTATTCTGTGTTCAACGTCGCTGATTATATATATCACATTTCTTCTTCCTTATTTAACTTTTTTTTCATTTTAAGAGGTTCTGAATATATTAAACAAATTTAAACCGCACAAACATTTTTAACTGTTCATTTTGAAAATTTTATATTTTGATTATTTTTTATTATCATAATTTCATTCTGTAAATATTTCTCGAAGTCAGAACTTCTGTAGTAGAAAATTACTGGAACCGAGAATCTTTATTTCAAAAGTGATAGTTTTGACTTGTACGAAAGTGTATATTACATATTTTTACCCACAGGTAAAGGTTGCTAATTTATGTTGATAATCTGCATACCTTATCAACAGACGCGGTAACTTATTGATAACGGAAGCAAATTCCAAATTCCCATTGGATCAGATGATAGTATATTATACGTGGAAAATGTACCTACATGGTGTTAATCTCATTAACAGATTAATTAATTACCTTGATTTATGATGAATATTATGATTCTGAATTACTAGTACCCACACTAGTTTTGAAACTGCCGTGAATTAATACTTCTAATTTCATGACTTCGTATAGTTAATGACTGTGTATTCAAATAATAAATAATAAATAAATAAATAAATAAATAAATAAATAAATAAATAAATAAATAAATAAATAAATTCATTCATTCATTCATTCATTCATTCATTCATTCATTCATTCTAAACTTACCGTTGAAGAGCACATGAAATAAAATTCTGTGACGTTGAACCAGCTACAATTATAGATGTTTGAACTATATTCTCAAAATGATTTTTAATTTTAATTTTTATTACTATTATTATTTTTTGTTAAAAAAGACTTTATAATGAAATAAAATTCAATTTCTAAAACGGAAAACTTTGGGTGTAAATTCTGTAACGATATGCCGGTTACCTGTGAAATACCGGTAAAAATCCGGCGTAGAATTTTGTCATCTTTAACGCAAATTGGAAGCAAAAAGTCGTTTATAAAAATGTAAAAATATCCTGAGAAACAACAAATGTCGAAAAATGTAACCATAATCAAGATTTTGGATACTATAAGGGAAAAAGGGTGAAATAAAGGCAATTTTTAAACAAAAATAGAACTTGAGGAAAGACATCAGATATAAAAATAATTTTACACCATAGGCACGGGATTATTTCGATCTTTTATAACTTATGATAACAAATTGATGGTTTAATGGTAAAAAATACTTTTTCAACGATTTTATTCACGTTCCTTCATAATTTAATTACTGTAAATCGGAACTTGAGCTATTCGGGGTCTATCGATGAGTAAAAGTTGTACTATGGCAAGTGAGTGGTTTATTTATTTTTTTTAAATAGAAACAATTACTAGTTCTTACTCTCAACTAATAACTGTTTTTACTTATTTATATACCACTTTATTTGACACATAGGAAAGATATATCAACTACAGATAAATTTACAAACGTAGACATCTTTTTAACAGCCGCAGTCAACTTTCGGTTTCCTTTTTGGTTGCTGTAATTTAAATAATTTCTACAAATAAATTATTAATACACACTGTTTCACTTTCTGTATTATTTTATTTCTTTTATTCGTCATAATTGTTGGTGAAAACGATAACGAAGAACTACTAATTCACAATTTTCGACAGCGTAACCGCATCTCAATGTAGTCTTTCTTCAGCAACCTGTTGGACTTGCCCCCCACGAGACTTAAACGAGACTTCGGTAGACGCGAGACTTTGTGTTTTCGAAATGGTGAATTAAATTCGATGTAATTTTTGTTAACAAAATAATAATAAAAAGAACATGTACCGGTATATATTTCACAAAAATGTTCAAAATGGCTTGGTTCTGACATTATTAGGTTTTTCTGTCAAAATTAAAACTTTTAGTGGAGGTTACAAATGGAATTTATTTAATTAATTCATTTATTTATTTGGTAGGACGTAGGTCATCTCTTACAACAAACACCCCCCCCCCCCCCAAATTAAAATCTATGTAATTCATGTTAAAAAAATCATAGAAGTGTAAACCTGACAGGAATAAAAATGACACGAGACTATTAGGAATGTTTGTGGAGGTGGCGGAATGTATGAAATAGTTAAGCAATTAGGGCATGTGTCATGTGGTATTATTTTAAATTTCGTGAAAAAAATAAAAGTTTCGGGGTTAGCTCTGCCATTCGCCAATTTAGACAATTATTAATTTTCATAATTTCTGGCTTCAAAAAATAGCTACTGGCTAATGTTTTTGCTCCAAAAGTTTTCAATAGTATCCTTATTAGGCAGACCGAAAATCGCTATTTTAATTCCATGTATTTAATTATTAACATATTTAAAATGGAACTTATATGAATTTTGAAAATGGCGAATGTTTTGGCTCCAACTTTTTGAGAGCCAGGGCTAACCTGAAGTTCCTGTACAAGGCGTACTTTACTAATAATATATAGATATATTTATAAACGTCGAGGTTTGCTTTTATAAAATAAAATTCTTTGCCATATGTACACATATATTAATAAATATTTCTGTGGAACAACACACTCTAAAATAAATTAGATACGAAATTTAAGATACAAGTCGGTGGTAATTCGAATTCATATGTAAATAAAAATTAATATTGTAGAATAAACATTCTAAAAGAAAAAAAAAAAGATATGTAATTTAAGACACAAGTCGGTGGCATTCATGGTTAACAGTATATAGTTTGCCTGGACATTGTCCGGTTATTTTTACCCTTGGCGTTCTTACCGTATTTTAATGTCAATACTGTACAACACAGACCTGTCGAAAATTTAACATCGAGCTATCGAAAAGGGAGTCGAAGCTCGACTACCACTGGCCGAAATATGGATAACTAGTGGCTGTCGAAGAGATATGTAGAAGCTGCCAAAGAGCTGACAAGATTTAGCTTACAAGGGTCCGAGATGAGCTGCCCATTAGGCACAAATTAGTTTACTCAGTGTTAAACTTTCGACAAGACTGTACTGTACATTTGATTCATAGTACAAATTACTATACAATAAAACTGACTGTGCTAAAATCGATTTTATTGACCAACCGACAACAGACCTGGTGGAACAATGTCACATTTCACTTAAATATTTAACTAGATAATATTGACCGTTACTGGACATTACTTAGTTCTACATGTACGTTTAATTACTTATGGACAGATGTCTGACTTATGCATGTTGGATACGTTGAATTAAATTGTGAGATGGGACCAATTATCGTATGAGAGGAGGGGGGGGGTAGTGTGATCGACAATCCCGAGAGAACATTTTTCCTTATTTCTGTTGACTTGGATGATTACTCACATATCATGTAGGCCTACACGTTAAATTCTTCGTCGACTCGGATCAATTATTCCCCAAGAATAATACCCCATGGTGGATACCGTTGAATTGAATGAATGGAATGGGACTAATTATCGATATGGGGGGGGGGGGGGTGACGGTCAATCCCAAGAGAACGCTTTTCCCGGCTTTCAATTTTGGTTACAACATTAAATTGTCTTGCCATTATTTTGGCACACATGTTATATTTCTCGATGATCGACAGCTGGCTTCACCAAAATAATATCTGATGTTGGATACGTTGAATTAAATTGGTGGAATGGGACCAATTATCGTATGAGGGGGGTAGTGTGATCGACAATACCAAGAGAACGTTTTCCTCAATTTCCATTTGGCTTGACAGTACTTACATTTATGAAGGCCTACACATTAAATTCTTCATTAACTGATCAATTGTTCCCCCAAAAAATCAATATTCCATGTTGGATACGTTGAATTGAATGAATGTAACGGGACTAATTATCGATATGGGGGGGGGGGGGGGGTTGAGTGTGACGGTCAATCCAAGAGAACGCTTTTCCCGGCTTTCCATTTGGTTACAAACTTTTCTTGCCATTATTTTGGCACCATGTAATATTTCTCGATGACCGACAGCTGGCTTCACCAAAATAATATCTGATGCTGGATACGTTGAATTAAATTGATGAAATGGGACCAACTATCGTATGAGGGGGGTAGTGTGATCGACAATCCCAAGAGAAAGCTTTTTCTCAGTTTCCATTTGGCTTGGCATTACTTACATATCATTTAGGTCTATACGTTAAATTCTTCAATGACTGATCAATTGTTTCCCCCAAAACAATGTCCCATGTTGGAAACGTTGAATTGAATGAATGAAACGGGACTAATTATCAATATGCATGTATGTATGAGGGGGGAAGTGTGACGGTCAATCCCAAGAGAACACTGTTCTTTCCGTTTTGGTTACAAAAGCGAATCGTCTTGCCCTTATTGAGCCCACGTGCACATTATATTTCTCAATGACCGACCGCTTTTCCCCAAAATTATATCCCACGTTGGATAAGTTGAATTAAATAGATGGAATTGACTAATTATCGTTGGGGGGGGGGTAGTATGGCCGTCTATCCGGGCCAAGATAACGACTTTCCATTTTGGTTGTATTGGCGAATTGTCTTGGCATCTTGACAGTACTGACCCACTTTTACAATCATTCCTTAGCTAAGATTTTCCTTGACTCAAATCTTGAAAAATTTTAAATCTTTATAATTTTGTTAATTTTGAAGATATTCAGGAATTTAAGGTGTCAATCTTAAGATAATTTCTAGATTAAAACATCTGCATTTAGTTTTGGCAAAGGCAAAAGTATTCATCAATAGTTCCAAAAAGAGATTACCAAAATTTACTAAAATTAAGTTGAGGAAAATCTTAGCTAAAAATGATTATGAAACTGGGGCCTGTACATACAGTGAATTCTTTGCAAAAGAAACTAGAAAAACTGTGAGCCACAAGCTCACAAAAATACCCCCCCCCCGCTCCCCCCACATGAAAAAAAATCCATCGGATCAAATTTTAAATAGGAGGTGCACATCTACATTATATCACAAGATTGTGTGAAAGTTTCATGAAAATGCATTGAAGGGGTTATGAGGAGTTGCGGATAAGAGATAAGTACCCTAAGGTGTAACGGAAGGACGGACGGACACCCCTATCACTATATACTCCAATTTTTTAAGCGGGGGTGGGGGGGGATAATAAATCCCCTATTGTTTTTTTCTTTGGATGAACACACCAGTGATTTTTTCAACGGATTAAACACGCTAATGTGAAGATTCCAACGAAACTGCACTAATGATTTTTGACCATGCTTTCATTTACCACTGCGGTAGCTCAGTTGGTAGAGTGCTCGCTCCGTAAGTGGGAGTGGGTCGTGGGTTCGAACCCCGGTCGGGTCTGACCCAAGACTTGAAAGTGGGTAGTGACTGTTCTTTCGCCAAGCACTCGGCATTACAGTTCTTTCGGATGGGAACTTAAAATAAACGAGGTCCCGTGTCAAGGTTGGTACGCTAAAGAACCCTGCTGTATAATGCCATAAGCGCAACGCACAGGCAAAATTTCTGCACTTTCGCCTATAACTGGCGAAGTCTCGATATAAGTGAAATATTCTTGACTGGAACGTTAAACACCATTACTCACTCACTCATTCATTTACCCAAAGACCATTATGGTAGCTCAGTTGGTAGATGTAGAGTACACCGCTCGTACATGTATGTGGGAGGTCATGGTTCGAACGCTGGGCAGAGTCCGACCAAGACTGGGAAATAGGCAAGGACCTTTCTTTCGCCAAGCCCCTTTCGTCCCCTTAGCTCCTTAGCCAAATGGCCTTTATGACGAGACCTTAGTAAACCCTATTTTACATTACACGAATGCAAATATTAATTTTAGGATGTTTCAGACAAATATTTTAAAAAAGTCAATTCTGAAAAATCATAGATTTACAAAACCAATTATGATGTAACTTTAGCAGAGCTTTTGTAAATAGTAAAAAGAAGCATAGACATGATTTTGATTTATTTTTTAAACGGCTGTCATGTTTGGACTAATTTAGTCCTCTGTGGGGCGTAACATAAACATAAACAGATTTGGACTGGTCAGTTAAAACAGTATACAGACCTGTTGAAAATTTAACACTAAGCTAATGAATTCGTGCCCAAATCGACAGCACATCTCTACCCCTCGTTAGCTGTATCGGGACAGGCCCCGATTTCACAATCATTCCTTAGCTAAGTTTGTCCTTAACTTATAATTAAATCCAGCAAAATTTCATATCTTTATAATTTTGTTTATTTTCAAGATATTCAGGAATTTAAGGTGTCATTTTTAAGATCATTTCTAGATTTAAACATTTGCATTTAGTTTTGACAAAAATATTCACCAGTGATTCCAACAAGAGATTACAAAAATTTGCTAAATTTAAGTTAAGGAATATCTTAGCTGAGGAATGATTGCGAAACCGTGGCCAGGTTATCGACAGTTGTTGTCGATCTCTCGTCAGACACTAGCTATCCATATTTTGGCCACTCGACTCGACAACCGGGCGTCGTCGGACTCCTTTTCGTTAGCGCAGTGTTAAATTTTCGACAGGTCTGTATCTAGCTAAATTAACAGGTTTTTTGTGTGAGATAGATATATGTCCGTCGGGTATTATCATTGCGAAATTAAAAGAATGGCCAACAAAGAGTGTTTATAAGATAAGAGAAAACACTATGCGGTTATACTGGATTTTATTGTCATTGTGGTTTAAAATTCTCAAGTGTATTAAGAATTTATTTTTATTTACGAGCCACCTATTTAAAGTGACATTTAGTATTATCAAGTGATTGTTAAATGTTCCGTTTTAAAAGTCACGACATATTTAAATATTAAGTAAAAATTTGATATATGTACTTATTAAAGGCGGGTGTGGATCAAGTCGGTTCTCCAAGAACCGTCTTCTTAAAAATTTCATGTACATGTACTTGCATAAAAAGTTGGACATATTTTAAAATTGGTCATTTGGGCCTATAGACTTGTTAAAGGCTGACCTAAGTCTCGTTGACCTTCCAGGATGCGTCTTCTAAAGTAAGTACTTTAGTAAATAGTCATAGTTTAATATATTAAGTCCATTTAAATATACATTACCCATTAACTTTGTCATTGTAGAAGCACGTGGCCTAGTGGTTAAGGCGTTGGACTCATGATTCGAAGGTCGTGGGTTCGATCCCTGGACCGGGCGATGTGTTGTGTCCTTGAGCAAGACACTTAATTTCACGTTGTTCCAGTTCACTCAGCTGAAAAATAAATGAGTACCAGCAAAATGCTGGGGGTTAACCCTGCGATGGACCGGCGTCCAGTAGTCTACTAGCAAATGTCATGTTTACCAGTATATAACGGATCATCATTGTTTACAATCCTGTTTCGGGGAATCCCTACACCACTTAAAAAGTATATCGCAAAAAAACTTTTATCTAGTCATAATCTTGCTGTAGAGCGGATTGAGAGGTATAGAAAAGTTGACTAACATAACAGGTTTTGTTTATATTGTAATAACTGTATAGTGGACAGATACGTGTATATAAACTGTCATTTACTTTTGAATGTTTATGAAATAATGCATTCAAAAGTAGCACATGACTATGACAGTAGCACATGGCAAAACTATTTAAAGTGAAATACAAACGTATGTAAAACCATATTACTGGCAAAATAATTTGTAAATTTTGTAATTTTGATATGTTCTTAAGAAAATCATTTTCACTGTGTTTTAACCATCAGTCTTAATCATAATGTACTATTCTCCTTGTTATAATATGATATACAGTCCAACCTGCCTTAATGGTCACCTCTATATAAGGGTCACCTGTTTATAAAGAACGGTAATGGTGTAACTCAATTGCTCTTTATTCATATTATTTGAATCTGTATATAAAGGCTACCTGCCCATAAAGGCTACTTTTACTGGTTCCCTTGGGTGGCCTGTATAGACAGGTTTGACTGTATAACACATGCTGTAAAACACTGTACATTTTGTACCACTGTTTACATGTTTTAAATAGAATGTACACTGATGAATATTAATATTCAAAGTGTAATAAAGTTAAGTAAAAAGTATAAATTGGAAACGGTGATGTGAGTAGATCGTCGACCCTCGAGCTCCGTGATTCGTCTCGTGGAGTAATTACATGCATAAGAACGTGTATAAGTATTAACTTCATTTTATATAAAAAATGTAAACTTGCGAAAGAGGAGTCAGGATCTCTTTGACCCTCCCAGGATGCGTCTTGTGAAGTAGGTTCTTGATATTAAAAATTAACTTTTAAGTTTTAAGGGTTATAAAAATTGAAAAAAGGCGGACCCGCCTGTCTTGTCGACCCTTCAGGATGCATGCCTCTTGCGAAACAAGTACATGTACATAGATAGGTATATTTAACAGTTCGTAATTTATAAGGACTATTTTTAGAATTTGGAAATTTGTAAAAAGGGGGTCAGGATCTCGTTGACCCTCCAGGAAGTACATCATGTAGGTACTTTCATTTACTTTTAACGACTCGTTTGATATTATAAGTAGGTGTAATTTAAACAAAACTGACTTTAATTTTCTAGAAATAATTTGACTTCAAAGAAAGTTACAAAATATCAATTTTTTATGGTTTAGATTACTACTATGTCAATTTTTGGGAAGGACCTACGTACCCTCCACTAAACCCAATTTTTGACTGATTTTTTTTTGGGGGGGGGGAGAACCTATCCGCCACTTAACTTCATTTTGACGGACCTTAAAAACTTAACAATAGCGAATTCAATCAGTTTTGAACAATTCTGTGATTTTTTTTAAATACATAGAATTCAATTTAGCCAACTTGAATGACTGACCTATTGGGAACTAATTCGTTAGCCTAATGTTAAACTTTCGACAGGTCTGTACTGTAGGGATGACCGGCCTATTTGGAACTAATTCGTCAGCCTAATATTAAACTTTCGACAGGTCTGTACTGTAGGAATGACGACCTATTGGGAACTAATTCGTCAGCCTAATATTAAACTTTCGACAGGTCTGTACTGTAGGGATGACCGACCTATTGGGAACTAATTCGTTAGCCTAATATTAAACTTTCGACAGGTCTGTACTGTAGGGATGACCGACCTATTGGGAACTAATTCGTTAGCCTAATGTTAAACTTTCGACAGGTCTGTACTGTAGGGATGACGGACCTATTTGGAACTAATTCGTTAGCCTAATGTTAAACTTTCGACAGGTCTGTACTGTACAAGAGGCCATAAAGTACATGTACTTTAGTTCCGTATTGTATTGAAATAGGATTCATAAGAGATCAAAATTCTCGGTATTACGTCTTACGCAATACCGACTTATCGACTTGACTCATTTAAATAAAAATTGGGTGATTCAAAAGTTGTACTATACAGTACAGACCCTTTCGAAAGTTTAACACCAGGGTAACAAAAAGGAGTCGAAACTCCTATGAAATAGTGAGGGTCAATGAAGGACATACGATCAATGGGAGATAACTCAGTTGATGACTGACGACTGACAAAGGACTGACGTCGGCGTGTGTGTAAAACTTGTGTGTGTGTGTGTGTGTGTGGGTGGGTTTGTCATCAATGCATTTTTAGTTAAGTTATTATTGTTTTTAGTTGTTATACGCAAACATAATTCTATGAAGGACATACAAACAATTGGAGATAACTAAATTGATGACTAAAACTAACACTGTGACAAAGGCGGTGCGCGTTTGTGTGTGTAGGGTGTCACAAATTCGTTTTAGTTTAGTTAAGTTATTGTTGTAATTATATTTTATATCCGTCTAGCGTTGGTGTTTGGTGACGACCTATCCCATGATTCAATATGTAAGTGGTGTAGTAGTTCATATGCTAACTAGTAATCCTAGTAAAAGCTTGACTTAATTTAAAATCTTTTGATTTCTTCTCTGAAATTCCTGTTTCAGTATGAAGTATATCTAGTTTGCAATAGGATGTGTAAGTCTCGTCGAAAATTCCGTTTCAACGGTGGACCACAACACCCCTACAATGCCCCTTCCCCTATTTGACATTAGAGACCAAGTTCCGAACAGCGGCCGACATTCGTATCTCTTTTTTGACATACGGAGATAGAAGGTAGACACTGTTTCGGAGCTTGGTCAGACAGCATGATCGTGGCCTCGTTTCACGGGAAAGCTTCGTGGGATGGTTCCATGACGTCATATAACACGGGTTCTAACAATGCCGATTGTTTTAAGATTTTATAACTGTACAAGAGAGACTACAGTATCCGGGGTTTGGCACATTTAAAGAAATTGAACTTTGATCCGAACAGCGGCTAACACGCGTATATCCTTTATCTTTTACCTCGTGACGTGCGTAATACCGAGAATTTGGACACTGTTTTTCTGAGCTTACGTTTTTTCTCCTTGTACCCAAAAATGGCAAATTCACGTTGAAATGGTCACGTGACGAGACTTACAGACCCTGTTACTTATTTCAATGAATTCAATGATATGTACAGTAGTGCTTTAACATGTTGACTGAGTAGTACTGACATATGATGTTATATATAGACATGTTATAGTAATGCATTCCACAACGTACGTGCTGTTTTTAATGCATTACGTGTATTTATTCAGCATATGTGATTGTATCAAGTAAAAATTGGTCAAAATCTCCACGTCAACATTTTCAGTATTGTGACGTAACAATTTGAGGAACGACGTCATAATTATACAGCGATCGATTCCGTGAAAACATGTATAATTATTTGCGTGTTTATTCACAACAGAGCAACATGGAGGAAGATATTTTTATACAACAAGCAAATGAATACTATATTTATCCTGCATGTGACTGAACAATTGTACTAGACTTAAAGCCCCAATATTGTTAGAATTTCCTATATTTTTTTTGCAAATTCAAGTAGTTTGCGTGCATTAACAATCCGGTGATACGTAAATAGCTACGTCATAAATGGCATCATAGCTTTGGTATTTGTTAGAATTTTTTAAACAAAATTTGGCAAAGAGGCCGGCAGAAAATGGATTTTTATATATTTTAAAAACAAAAAATGTTTTTGTGACAATTGGAGATTCCAACCAATTTCTACTTGATACAATCACACCTGAAAGTATGATATTACTGTTCAGGGGCAGATCGAAGATTTTTGAAGGGAGGGGGTTGAGAATTATATCAGTTCTAGGTGCGAGCGCCGAAGGCGGGTATACAGAATTGGTTGTAATATTAACATATGGGGGTCACATCAGTCAATAGCGCTCTCTCTCCCTCCCCCCCCCCCCCCTCTCTCTCTCTCTTAAATATTTCAAAGGGGATTGCAACCCCCACAACACCCCCTTAAATCCGCCACTGCTATTCTGGTACAGTAAAACCTCGTTATAATGCCCTCGATAACTTTGCCACCTCGCTTATCGCCACACTATTTTGAAGTCCCAAAATCTATTTTGTTTATGTTTCTCTTAATCTGCCTCCCCCGATTTATCGCCAAACCCCTTTATAACGCCAAAATTTGACTGAACAAATGGTGGCGATGAATCAAGGTTTTACTGTATTTATATATAAGTAAAAGCTAAATAGATCTTGTAGGTTTTTGAAAATATTAGTATAAGACTTCCTTTTGTATCCCATTATATTGCAAGTAAATTTTTAAAAAATCATTTCTCACAGAAACGTTCAAAATGGCTCGAACCTGTCTTTTTTTTACTTTTTCAGTCAAATTAAAATTTTAATGGAGGGTTATAAAAGGAAGTCTTTCCAAAATATTTTTATATTTTGTGTCTAGTAGTTTTTGAAAATATCTTTGTATTAACAAGAGAGGAGAGAACGAGGTCAATGGGGTTCAACGCTGCCTGTACCATAATATATCCATAATGTTTGTGTGGAAAATCGCATAAAATGCCGTTTCCCTATGAAGCTACTTTGTTCCGCGAATTTGCGGCGTAAGCTTTTTCCAAAAATACTCCGCACAAACAAGTGGTACTCTGGTGAACCAATTATTCTATGGAAGTTTGCTATATGTAGGCATATATTGTACCATAATATATCCATAATGTTTGTGTGGAAAATCGCATAAAATGCCGTTTCCCTATGAAGCGACTTTGTTCCGCGAATTTGCGGCGTAAGCTTTTTCCAAAAATACTCCGCACAAACAAGTGGTACTCTGGTGAACCAATTATTCTATGGAAGTTTGCTATATGTAGGCATATATTGTACCATAATATATCCATAATGTTTGTGTGGAAAATCGCATAAAATGCCGTTTCTCTATGAAGCGACTTTGTTCCGCGAATTTGCGGCGTAAGCTTTTTCCAAAATACTCCGCACAAACAAGTGGTACCCTGGTGAACCAATTATTCTATGGAAGTTTGCTATATGTAGGCATATATTGTACCATAATATATCCATAATGTTTGTGTGGAAAATCGCATAAAATGCCGTTTCCCTATGAAGCGACTTTGTTCCGCGAATTTGCGGCGTAAGCTTTTTCCAAAAATACTCCGCACAAACAAGTGGTACTCTGGTGAACCAATTATTCTATGGAAGTTTGCCATATATGTACGCATTGTAATATAGGTTATATTTATATGTATAGGCATTGACCTGTCCGCTTGACCTTTGATTAAGAATATTCTTATAGGATGGACCACCTAATTCATGGACAGAGTTAGGATTCGCAGAATAGGATAAACAATGCATTTTTCCCCAGGATGTAAAAGAAATACATGCCTAAGTTCTTTATACGTATTTGTACTGACCTCAGTTTCACTAAGATTTTCCTTAACTTAATTCTGACAAATTTGAAATCTGAAAAAATTGTAAATTTTTAAGATAAACGTGAATTTAAGATTTCATATTGTCATATTGAAGATCACTCTAAGCTTACATAGGCGTAAGAGCAGGGGGGGCAGCGGGGGCCGCCCCCCCCCTAATGTCAGAGAAGGGGGGGGGGCAGGCCCCCGCAATATATGTGTGAAATTTTGTATCATGCTAAAAAAGGAAAAAAAAACAAGAGCTTTAACAGGAAATGTCCATCTGGTAACCAATCAATTATCAATTTCATCATTATACTTGTAAAAGGGCGTCAAAATTTCCGGGGTACCCCATATCCAGTGGCGGATTCAGCGGGGGAATACGCACCCCCTTTATGTCGCTAATATTACATATTGTTCAGCTCAGATTGCACCAGAATGCAGGATTTTTGCGCCACTTTTTCAAAATTTTGAAATTTTGAAATTTTCGAACCCCCCTAGAAGCTTCGAGCCGTCGACTCTCACATTATACGCACCCTTTCTAAAATTCTGGTTCAAGCCTCTGATATCACGATGCACAATACATTGAAAAATGCGTCTAGACAGGACTTAGTTTGGAAAATTTTCCGGGGGAGGCCCCCCGGACCCCCACCTATGCCATAGGCACGAGGTCGTACCTGCGGCACGACATAGACATAGCTTCGGTTTGGCCCCCCCAATATAAAAAACCCTTCTACGCCTATGGCTTATAATATTTACATGAATTTTTAAAAATTTGTTAAAAATGTTCATTTCTAGTAGTTAAGGAATTATTGTGAAATTGGGGCAAGTTAAATTAAAAGTCAAGCAGACAGGTCAATGTTGTTTGTCTATAGAATATTTAACATAGACCCTTATTCATATTATACGTAGACTATTATATTTAGACCCTTATAATGTAGAATGCTGCTGCAAATATATTAGTAGGTATTCTATAATCTGTTTGAGTCTGTAAACCTTTATGCATGCATATATATACTTTGATCATTAGACTACATATGTAGAACTATTGGGAAGCATTTTTATAAACGATCTATCGAACCGTTTCAGATATAGCTTCGAATTTCAATGGCTCTAAGAGATGTGCTTTAAAGCGCAATATTTGGCGTCTAAACTGGAGTGAAATTTTGAAAAAGTAACCATTAAAAATTGCGCAATTTTTGCACTCTTTGGGTAAAAGCTAGGGACAAACCCTTATTATAGTCAATAGCTTGGCTCAACTCAATGTTTTCTTTCTATCTACATCATTTTATCACCTTTGTGGTCCACACACACACACACACACTCTCTCTCTCTCTCTCTCTCTCTCTCTCTCTGTCAATAATAGAAAGGGCAGTAACTCTTAAAAAGTCATAGAACACGTGCCTGTCTAGCATTTGACCTTTTGACCCGTATAATACGTCATATCTCTGACGTCACGTCTGTAAGGTAAAGGGAAACAACTAAACAAAATGAGGTAAGACCAATAATGGATTTGCCAGCTCTATGTAATTTATAAAATATCTTGAGCTGGCAGTTATACCATTGCTACCGGTAAGGATTTTAAAAAGCTTTACATTTTGTTTTCTGTCTGAGATGGTATGTACTTTGGTGCTCATTAAATACGACAAAATGCATAATTATGTCACATCTGTAGGTGTGACATCAAACGGCCATATTATAAACTTTTTATGTTTTCCTAGTTGCCTCCAGGGATGACATGATAGAAAATTTATCGATTTCCATATCTAAAAGCTTGAAAAACGTGTGCTACGCCGGACATGAATTAAACAGTAGCCTATGCACAGCAGTGAGTCGGCGGGCTACATCATGCTGCGTATCCCTTTACATTGTCCTTGTAGACAATAGCAGGATAGAAGCTTAACTATTTTGAGTTAGGGGCCCAGTTAACTTCAGAAAAAAGTTATAATAGTAATAAATAGGTAAAATGTGGAATGGGGCCCAGACTGATTTTTAGGAGCCATTGGTTACTGGGCCCCTGCTAATTTTCATCCCTGAATAACCGGATATTATTCATTTTTCACAAAGAAAAAGACACGACATACAATTAATTTTACAGAAACGTGCTTTATAAATAAAACTCATCTCCACAGTTTCTCCATAAAACAAGAAGTTAGTACTATCGGGTACAAACCTAGTTTAAATAACCGTAAATGTATACATTAATTTATTATTTATTCAATATCTTTATATTTATTGTATTTGTACTTAATGCCTTCCACTTAACATTTATTGTAAGTACAACAGCACTACTACTGTTACTACTAAGGCTACTTTACCCATTCTGTACTGTTGTACGAGTGGTGCTCCAGGCAGCGGAGGGAATGAGTTGTACAGCTTTCAAACAAGTTGCATGGCCTCTACTTTGTCACACATTTATGTACCGTGAGCCATAGCCGTCGTCACCTTTTAAACCAGCACTGCTTTAGGTTTGCTAACTTTTTGATGTCTTATGCTTTGTGACTTGACTACTTTTGCACACCGTTCCATCTTTTCCGTCACTAGACTTTCGCGATGTACGAGTTACTCCCCTTTCACCATTTGCGATTATTCCATGTGCCCATGTAGTATGTAATCTGTCGGAAAAAGTACTAAAAAGTTAGATTTTTGGTCACCGGCGAACTTCAATTAATCTCCTTAGATACAGTCAAACTTTCTATAAAGGCCACCCAAGGGAACCTGTAAAAGATAAAAAGTGACCTATGTGGGCAGGTGGTCTTTATATACAGGTTCAAATAATATGAATTAAGAACAATTGGGATAAAATTCTACTGGTCCTTACATAGAGGTGGCCTTTAAGGCAGGTTGGAATCTATAAATAACGAGAAAATTCTTTGCAGAGCGACGTCACGTATTTTCATAAGCAATCAGCGTGGTCAGTTTATATCTTGGCAGTCAAGTCTTTGCAATTCTGTTCTCGTGTATCATTACAAAAATGTTTATTTTTCGATACAAACGTCGGGTTCTTTTCGTATTTTGGTCATAGATTCGTTTTTTTTTGCAAAAGTCGAACCTGACTCAAGGGTAACCTGTATAGGTCTATATATAGGAGGCACCTGTTTTTAAAGACCACCATGTTATTTGAATCTCTTATATAAGGGTCACCTGATCATAAAACCCGGTACCTTTACTGGTTCCTTTTGGTAGTCTTAATAAAGAGGTTGACTGTGTTTACACTAATCTTTGTTGATGTATGGTTTATAAAAGTAAATATGTAAATTCAAGGAGGACACTCTCAAAAACAGTTCACCAGGAGTTTTGTCAAAATGGGCGTAAAGTTGAGGAATGGTAGAGGGAAAATGAGTGTTCTACTGTACTAGAAGTAAACTGGCATATTTTTCACACTAGAATCTGTTCTAAGGATATTCGCACCTAGGCGGTGGGATACGCTGTTATTGGTAAATGCAACAAGAAAAAGGCTTGAGGCACAAATAGCATTCCAACCAACCAATCACTGTAACGTGTATGCATTTAAACCAACCAATCACTGTGACGTACAGTCCAACCTGCCTTGAAGGTCACCCCTATATAAGGACCACCTGCTTGTAAAGGCCAGTAAAATGTTTCCTTAGTATTTAAACTTGTGTATAAAGGCCACCTGCCCATAAAGACCACTTTCACTGGTTCCTTTGGGTGGCTATTATAGACAAGGTTGACTGTATATGCATTCAGTTTAACCAAAACAATCACTTTTGTACGTACCATTTTATGCAATAACTTTGTTCTAATTTATACCCTTTGAAATTGGTCACATGACGTTTTAATATGCCCCATGGTGTTTTAAAGTAAAATTATTTTTTCTCGCTACAAAAACATAATTTCGGCAAAGATTTAGCGATAATTTGGTTTTATTCGGGGTCAAATAAGAGTCATTATTTAGTCTGACATTGTTTCAATATTTACACATTTACCTAAAGAATCAACAAAGCGAAGGATTTTGACTTTGTAGTCTGTGATTTAGGTGTTTACATTTAGAAATAATTGATTTTTTATTTCATATTAAAATAAATCACGCTTTGTATATGAAAGTTATTTTATCGTTTCCAACATAGTTTTAAGATTTAAATTGTTTCTCTTATTAAAATAATGCCATAAATTATGCGAAGGATTTTGACTTTGTAGTCTGTGATTTAGGTGTTTACTTTTAGAAATAATTGATTTTTTTATGTCATATTAAAATAAATCACGCTTGATATATGGAAGTTATTTTATCGTTTCCAACATAATTTTTTAATTTATTTTGTTCCCCTGATTGAAATAATGTCATAAATTATGGTAATTTTTGACTATGATTTTCTTAACATTATTCTGAACATGACCTGTTGAAACGGTACAAACATTTTATCATTACCTTCGTTGTTCTTCGAATGGCGTGGGGGGGGGGGGGGGGGTGGGGGGGGGGTGGGTGGGTTATTATATAATTTAAATTTGAAATAGTCCGGAGTACTTATCCAAATTACTTTAAGTCCTATTTTATGAAACTACTTGCAAAGCATCAACATTGATAGAAAATGCACGTATTAACAAGATTATCCTGGAAGTGAAGATGTTATGCAGTACAAACGTTGAAAATTTATCCCTGAGTTAACGAATCGGCAGTACATCTCGATCATTTTTAGTTTAATTTTTAATTTTTTGGCAGCTACAATATATCCCAGCTAATAGCTATTCATTCCTCCTCGTCCAATAGACAGTCATATGTATGAGGTCGTGGGTTCGAACCCCGACCGGGTCTGATTGTGACTTGAAAATAAGTAGTGACTGTTCTTTGGCCAACAATACCCCGTGTTACGACAGGCGTGGTACACTAAAACACACTTCCTGCACCTTGCCCTGAGTGCACTACAAAGGTCAAAATTTCTGTCACCTCACCTAAAGCTGGTGACGTCTCGGTATGAGTGAAATATTCTTGACTGGGACGTAAACCCCAATCAATCAATCAATCAATCATCAGTCAATCAATCAATCAATCAATCAATCAATCAATCAATCAATCAATCCATCCATCCAATTGTCAGTCCAGATTTGACTCCTTTTCGTCAGCTCAGTATTAAACTTCTGACACTCCTGTACTGCACTCAAAGAAAGGCCATACAAAAATATGTGCGTTTAAGGTTTCACTCTTAAAAAAATAGGGTCGGTAGGAACTTTTTTCATTTTTGAAAAAAAATGTTTGGTCATTGACAACATAAATATTTTGCAAACCGAGAGGAAATATTGAACAAGAACACTAATAAAATACAAGATCTACTAACACTTATGTTCATGTAAAAAATATACTTATTTTTATCATTGTTGTGTTGTTGCATGCTTTTCCAGAATATTTTTTTTTTGTATTTACAAATTACACATGAAATTGTTCAAAAGGGTTAAAATTTTAAGGGTCGTCTAAAAAAGACAGGATTGGTCTGGAGACCTGAAACACACATTTTTGTTTGGCCTAAGCACTTTGCAATATTTTGCAAACAGAGAAGAAATATTGAAAAAGGAAATGAATACAAGATCTACTAACACTGATATACATGTAAAAAGTTTTGCTTATTTTTATCATTGTTGTGTTGCTGCACGCTTTTTTCAGAAACATTCTTTTTGTATATTACCGATTACACATGGAATTGTTCAAAAGAGTAGAGAAAACTTTAGGGCCGGCTTTACTAAAATAAAGTCTGTCGGGAAACTTGAAAAACACAATTTTTGTTTGGCCTAAGCACTAATGAATAATATGAATTTTATTTTATTTTCCAGGAAGCTGTACGTAGGAATTTGCCAACGGTGTCTTAATCTTCGAAACACAGACTTTACTTCGCGGATATCTTACCAGCACCGGAACTCTTATAAAGTGGGCGTGGCCTTATCTGTTGTGATTTTCTTCCTATTTTATACAAGTAGCCCATCAGTTCAAGAAGAAGAGGAGCTAATCTGTCCCGGGTACAACGGGAACCCCAAAGTATATCGTGAATGTGCTGCATTTAGTGATAAACTAAAAGAGGATATTATCCGCGCAAGTCAAAAAACGTGGAAATCAGACGACAAACAAAATGGCCGCCATTCAAATTTTCTGACGTTGTTTACGTCCTTTGATGTGAATATGGAAAAAAGTATAGTTTTTACTAATATGTTGGATAATTGGAAGTCGCTTGGTCCTCACGTAAACACTATTCTTTTCACGGATGATAACAGAACGAAGGAAATGGCCACAAAACATGGATGGCCAGCCGTGTCCATCCCGAATCAAAGGTGTGGATCGCCTGTTCTAAAGGACATGTATCAGACCGCCATGAAGATGTATAATAGTTCCCTGTATGGCTACGCAAATGCTGACATCTTGTTTGATAACGGATTGATGAAGACCTTGACAGAGATTGTGAAATCTGACATGTCAGATAAAGGGCCTTTGTTGATTGTCGGCAGACGATCGGATTTAAATATGTCTTTAATGGGAGAACCAAAAATAACATCTTTAAAAATGGTAGAAAAATTAGGAAAATATACAACGTTGGGTCACAGCATGGCTGGAGACATATTTGTTTCAAACACATTGTTTCTATGGGACCACGTGCCAGAATTTGCCATCGGACGACCAATCATTGACAATTGGTTAATTTATTTCGCACGTGCTATCGGGTCAAAGGTCGTTGATATTTCCTTTTCAACCCTCGCAATTCACCAAAAGACAAGTTCTTGGGTAAAAAGACACTTACCATGCAACAAAGAGATTTCAAAACAACATTATTTTCATCCACCGACCCCTATATTTAGGGGTTCAATAGACTGCGCTGAATATTTAACTCAATTTAATTCTATTGGCAAGCTAAGGATAGTTAGAAAAAATTTATTATTCCCACATTGTTACTATTAATAGAAACAAGTATTGACGTCATTAATGGAAACACTCGGAACAAGCTTGATTCTGTCTAAGCTTGGAATGGACGGAGAGGGTACGTCGTTTACATGGTAACAATACACGAAGGTTCGACACTCTTGCAAGTGTTTGCCCGCGCAGTTTTGGATATATTCGGGACATGTGGTTTGAATACAAGAAGATTGGAATACTAATATGCGAAACGGATACGCGTTACTTTTGGTCCGGAAAAACGAACATACCAAAAGGACACGCTACTTTTGACTTGGTTAATCGAGTGTTTGAATGTACGAAAAGGTAACCGTTGTGTTGTGAAGGTTGGAATTTTAAGGATCTAGGTAACGCGTACACTTGACAGACTTATAATGGTTGAAGGATACACTTTGTATGCTGTTTAAAAAATTGCAAGGTACAAGGGTATGTCTTGGTTCAATGTCGCACTTTGTAGGCTAACTAAAAAGGAATTGCAGGTGTCAAAGTCTTGTAGGGTTTGAATGTCAAAAGGGATTGCAAGGGTCAAGGGCGCATTTGTCACATTTTAGAGGTTGAGTGCTATTTTTAAACCGCAAGCGTCAAGGTCACAATTGCTGCATTTGTTAGGCTGGTTAAGATTGATCAATTTAGTAACAATAGGTTAGTCGGTTATCTTTGAATGTTTAGAGTAAATTTTGGGAATCACATTAAACGTGAAAAACCTTGTACAATCAGAGAGGACATTAAAATGCGAATTGTGATATGGTCCGCGATGTAAAAGGCCAACGCCTGCATGGACCTTGACCATCGAGGGCTCGTAGGATGTAGCAACTGTTTTGCCTTATTATTTATGTTATACATGTAATAGCTGAACGCACTTTTATGTATATCATTATTAGTATATTAAGTTATTTGTTTCACGTTTGGGTTTTATCAAATGCAGTTACTATTTTTGTGTATGACCATGCCATGCTATGGTTTGCTTCGTTACAGTACAGACCTGTCGAATGTTTAACATCCAGCTAACGTAATCTATCTCTTGACAGCTGTTTTCGACAGCTGTTGTTTATCTCCCGACAGTTTTTGTTTATCTCCCGACAGCTGTTGTTTATCTCCCGACAGCAAGCTGGTGTCTATTTCGACAGATGTTGGCTCTTCTCTCTCTCTCTCTTCTCTCTCTCTCTCTCTCTCTCTCTCTCTCTCTCTCTCTCTCTCTCCTCTCTCTCTCTCTCTCTCTCTCTCTCTCTCTCTCTCTACAGCTATTGTCTATTCCTCGACAGCGTTTTGGTCACTTGCTCTCCATATCTTAGCAACTCGACAGTCGAGAGTTGACTTCTTTTTCGTTAGCCCAGTGTTAAACTCTCGACAAGTCTGCACTGTTAAATAGTCAGTAATCCTTCGTCACAACCTCATTACATTCCTGGCCACGGTTTCACAATGATACTTTAGCTAAGATTTTCCTTAACTTAAATTCAGCAAATTTTGGTAATCTCTTTTTGGAACTACTGATGAATATTTTTGTCAAAAATAATGCAGATGTTTAAATCTAGAAATGATCTTAAAAATGACACCTTAAATTCCTGAATATCTTTAAAATTAACAAAATTATGAAGATTTGAAATTTTGCAAAATTTAAGTTAGGGAAAATCTTAGCTGAGTAATGATTGTGAAACCGGGGTCTGTTACTTTGAAATCAATCATTTTTGTGGTGTCCCAAATTTCGTTGTTTTTGTGCATATGCTTACCCACGGATTTATATTTCAATGAAATGGTACATATTTAAAACTTACCTTAAACGAAAACTATACGTTCTTCTGATGTGCCATTTAGCACTTTAATCTCTCTTGTGTAGGATGGTTTGAATATTCTATTTGTTAAAATAAAACCCACGGATTTGCAACCCTTCAAAATAGTATCTTTTAAGAACCTCGCAATTTGGAAACTCCGTGTTTATTCGGTACCATTGAGAAAATGTAATGTCTCTGATATTGTGTTTTGAATATTCCACATGTAAAAAAAACCAACAACAACAACAACAACAACAACAAAACAACACGAATTTGCAACCCTACGTAATGGTAATTTTAAGAACCATGAGAAAAGAAAGTTTAGTTTTTCAGTGTTCATTTTGCTCTTCAATCTGTCTTATATGATAGTTTGAAAAAACCCATGACTTTACAACCCCACAAAATGGTATCTTTTAAGAACCACGAAAATTTGAAGTTTTTTTCTGTTTCCATTGAGCATATATATCGCTCTTATATGATGGTATTCTGGGTTTTTGAATATTCCAGTTGTATAAAAGAAGAGACAAAAACACGAATTTTTAACCCCTTAAGTTCTTCCGATTTTTAGAGCACCGTTGGTGTAGTAGAACAGTAACTAAGGGCGGGGAAAATATTGTACCAATTTTGTGAACTCAACTCCTCTTACAGTTTTCAATCAAAAACCTTTAAACTTCACAGAATGTTTCTATAAATATTGAAGATGTGCACCTGACTTTTTGGAAATATTTCGGGATTTTTTCCCCATGTTTCCAGAATTTGAAACTTAGTTACTATGTACTGTATATATCAAAAGATTATCAAAGATGTGCACATGACTTAATGGCATTGTTTTTCAGAGTTTGAAAAAAGGATACCTATTTTGTTAAATAACTTTTAAGAACCGCGAAAATTGGGACACTACTGAAATATATGATTTTTATCTGTTATTATATATTTTTTTCTTTGTTTATTTTATAATTGTTGTGTTTGTTTTATTTTGTTAAAGTAATTGTTCGTATTCTACTGCAAGTTGTATCTTTTAGTTTTATTGTTAGGCGCTGTCCGTCCGTATGTATGTCCGTTCTTCCGCAATAGTTTCCCTGATATAACCCCCCTGTACCGTTGAAGGTATTTTTTTAAATGATCATCAGAAACTCAAGATAGGGGGGGTAACTCTGTGCAAACTTTTTTAGAATTGTGCCCCTTTTAAATTTTTTATCATGTTAGTTTCCGATATCCTGTCTACTCTTCTCACACTACTAAAACAGAACAGGACACATTATGAACTACCGCCTTCTTTTTTTTCGGACTTTCCCTTACAATATGTTATGACCATAATAAGAGGAGGTAACTTTTGATCGCATCATTTTCAGAAAAAACAGAGTTGTCTCCCTTTGAAATACATTTCGTGGTTTTTTTTTTTTTTTTTTTTTTTTTTTTTTTTTGCAAACTGCCCTGGAAATGGCATGTCACGGATTTAGAAAATATTTTTCCTAACAAAAGAGTACATATAACATACTTATAAAAAGTCAATTTGATTAATACAACAAAAAAAGTGAACGGGCGTATCTTTTTCTCTTGACGAAACACTGGCGTTTTAGTTTTTCTGACATAATGTTATAGAGAGCACTTTTCTCAGAAGTCCATTAATTCAGAGAAGTATGAATTAGTATTTTATGAAATAATACACTTTTTTCTTCTAGTGCAATGTATGACAAATCCCATGTGTTTACGCAATAAGTGTTTTTATTATACCATAGTATATATATATTTATATTTTTGTTACTTTTAAAATATGTTAGAGAGAGAGAGAGAGAGAGAGAGAATTTTTTAATGACAGAGATATGCACCAATGAGTGTATTTTTATTGAGAGAGGGAGTTTAATACAATATTTAGTTTTATGAATGCGAGAATAATGCGTAAATATAGTGTATTTTTAAAGAGAGAGAGAGAGAGAAGAGAGAGAGAGAGATAGATTTTTTAATGAGAGAGGTAGGCGCCAAGGATAGTGTATTTTAACTATTTATATTGAGAGAAGGGAGTTTAATACAATGTATTTAGTTTTAGTTAATGCGAGAATAAAGCGTAAATATATAGTGTATTTTAGAGAGAGAGAGAGAGAGAGAGAGAGAGAGAGAGAGAGAGAGATTTGGGTATAATGTATTTGGTTTTATCAATGAAAGAACAAAAATCGTAATTAATGCGTAAATATAGTGTATTTTTATTGAGAGAGAGGGGAGGGGTATTAGATATAATGTATTTGATTTTATGAATGAGAGAAATATCGCTAAATATTGTAATTTTATTAAGAGAGGGGATGTACTAGTATTTGTTTTTATGAATGATATGATATTTATGTGCTAAATTCGGCGTCATTTATTGTGTGAGAGAGAGAAAGATATAGAAATGTATTTGATTTTATGAATGAGAATATACATTAGCAATTGAGAGAGAGAGAGAGAGAGAGAGAGAGAGAGAGAGAGAATATTTGATTTTATGAATGAGAGAATATACATGCGCAAATCGTGACAGTGTCAATTGAGAGAGAGAGAGAGAGAGATTTTAAGTGCCAAACTCAGTATTATTTCCGTATTTATGACTTAATTGTAAGTCCGAAAATTCTCAATTAAATTAAATTTTTATAAAATGAAATTTATGTTTGTAAGATCTTTCTTAATTCAACAAGGGTTACCAGTGAAGATTTTATTCTTCTGTGAGTATATACGGTGGAGAAATAATGGCCAATTTATTCATATTCAAGATTTTTCCAGGAGTCTTACCCTTTTCACTTATATCATACTACTGCGGTTGTTTAGTTGGTAAAGTGTTCGCTCCGTAAGTGGGAGATCGTGGGTTCGAACCACGACCGGGTCTGACCCAAGACTTTAAAGTGGGTAGTGATTGTTCTTTCGCAAAGCACTCGGCATTACGAAATGAAAGTCACGGTTCTTTCGGATGGGAACTTAAAATAAACGAGGTTCCGTGTCACGGTGAGCTTGGCACGATAAAGAACCCTGTTGTATAATGCCATCTAGACAACACACAATTAAAATGTCTGCTCCTTCGCCTATAGTTGGACACGTCTCGATATAAGTAAAATAATCTTGACTGGGACGTTAAACACCATTACTCACTCACCAACTTTCATTTATATCAATGCGGCCAGTTCTAGGATGGTGAAGTTGAGTATCGGTGTGATATGTCCCAGTTAAGATTTTTTCGCTTATATCTAGACAGTCAGTTCAAGGATTGGGGGAAACCGGAGTGCCTCTTTCACTTATATCAATGCGGTCAGTTCTAGGATGGTGAAGTTGAGTATCGGTGTGATATGTCCCAGTTAAGATTTTTTTCGCTTATATCTAGACAGTCAGTTCAAGAATGGGGAGAAACCAGAGTGCCCCGAGAAAACCACCGACCTATGGGACAAAACGAACAAACTTTCTCGTACTAGAATCTGCCCCGAGTCGGATTCGAACCCAAGTCATGAGAGGCAACGTGATTCATACTGAGCATGTGCTTTAGACTACTTATATCAATTTAAAATTATTTAAGTTTTTCTGTAAGCTTTGTCGGAAAACCTTGATAGCAATAACTCTCTTTTTATGATTTTTTTTCACTTTACAAATTACAGTGAAACATGTCTTAAAGGCCACCTTTATAAAAGAGCCACCTGCTTATAAAGGCCATTAGAATTGTATCCCAATTGTTCTTTAATTTTATTTTTGAACCCGTATATAAAGGTCATCTGTCCATAAAAGTCACTTTTACTGGTTCCCTTGGGTGGTCTTATAGACATGTTTGACGGTATGTTCCATTGAACGGAGAGAACGCAACGCGGTGAACCACTACGGTAGCTCAGTTGGTGGAGTATTCGTGGGTTCGAACCCCAGTCAGGTCTGACTAAAACTTGTTATTTGGAAGTGACTGTTCTTTAGCCAAGCGTTCAGCATTTAGCAATGAAAGTCATGGGATCTTTCGAAAGATGCCTAAAAATCGATTACCCGTATCACGGCGGGCATGGCACATAAAAAAACCTCTCCCTGCACATTGCCCTGAGCGCACTGCAAATGTAAAAATTTCTGCCGCTTCATGTATAATTACATTTCGATATAAGGGGAATATTATTGACTGTGAAGTAAAACCCCATTCAATCAATCAATCAAGACGGGAAGGAAACGCCTTCCTCGTATTATGTAGCATCGGTGTACTAAGGGAAGTAACTCTTATTAACTTGCAATTGTAAAAATGTAAAAGTTCATAATCTTTGTGAAAAAGGTTCCATTTTGAACAAAATCATAGAGGGTAACATTTTAACCCATCCTTACCTGGTACCCTTCTGGCCTCAGTGAGCTCGTCATTTTCCTCCCAATCTGGCCCCTCAATAGAAATTAATGCCTCTACACATGCAGTAGTAATTTGATACATGAACGCAGATCCCACTATCTGATAAACTCAATAGACCGTTGTGAATATTGATCCCTCTATGTCTGATAAAATTCGGATTTGTGGGCGTGGCTAGTGGTGTCCTGGGATGCTGTACATATGCGTATAAAAAGTATGTAGAATAATTTTTACCTACCATAAATTTTGAAAACACACTCTCTCTCTCTCTCTCTCTCTCTCTCTCTCTCTCGTAAGTAGATATCCGACTGGGTCATGTCATGTTGTAACTTTCATGTTCCGTGGCCGTCAATAAAAATACCGGACTGGGTCATCATGGTTGGCCATTTCGGCCTTCTTGCCACAAAGCACTTCTAAAATCTATCACATTTTGTTAAGTTTTTCACATTTTCATGAATTTCATTTTGAAAATTTCTTTCCATTATAGTATTGTATAATATTTTAAAAGTTGCCAGATTCAAGTTTATAAAAGCTGTATGGAATGATTGTGAAACTGCCCCCGGGACATCGGTTCACAGTCATTCTTTTAATGATATTATACTTAACTTAAATCAGACATTTTCAAATTTTTTAATAATTTTGTTAATTTTTAGGTTGCTATGGAATTTAAGGTGTTATTTTGAAGGTCTCTTCTATCGTAAAACATTTGTATTTAGTTTCGTCTAAATATTTATTAGTACATTGTAATTCCAAAATAAAATTATCAAAAATTGATAAATTTAAGTGAAAAAAAAATATTTTTAAAGAATGGTTTTGAAAAATAGGAGTTGTCAAAACCTGCCAAGATATAGCTAACAAAGGGACCGAGGTGATATGACAAATCGGCACTGATCAGTTAACTCAGTGTTAAACTTTTGAGTTGAGTTGAGTAATGGTGTTTAACGTCCCAGTCAAGAATATTTCACTTATATCGAGACGTCGCCACCTATAGGCGAAGGTGCAGAAATTTTGCCTGTGCGTTGCGCTGATGGCATTATACAGCAGGGTTCTTTAACGTGCCTAGCCCACCGCGACACGAGAGGCTCGGTTTATTTTAAGTTCCCATTCGAAAGAACCGTGACTTTCATTTCGTAATGCCGAGTGCTTGGCGAAAGAACAGTCACTACCCACTTTTAAGTCTTTGGTCAGACCCGGCCGGGGATCAAACCCACGACCTCCCACTTACGGAGCGAGCACTCTATCAACTGAGCTACAGCAGTGGTGTGTTAAACTTTCGACAGTTCTGTACTGTTTACACTCACTGAATACTGTGTATCTCCGTGATATGAAGGAAAACACTAGCGTCACTCCCCGAGAGGGAAATACTTATCTAATCTTATCTGCTTGCTCGGTCTGTTTCATTCGCTTCTAGTTGTAAGCGTCCCCTGTAGCGGCGACAGGTGGCCTACTCTTTTTCGAACTCTACAGAGGTGTCTTTAGCGTGCACTAAGACACAGGGCCTCGGTTTTGAGTCTCATCCGGGTAACTATTCTGGTAATGAGCCTTTTAAGGTTCTAGTATGAACAGGAGATTGAAATCATCTCAGTAAATGTCCAAATCCTGAGTGAGGTTTTAACTCAACACCCTTGACTTCGGAAGCCAGTGACAGTATCACTCGGCCATGTCCGCCATACAAAGCTTGATATAACATAGTCCGACTAATCAGCCCACTAAAACCCCATATTATTTTTTGACTTTTTGCTGCAACAAGTCAAGAATTAAAATGGGGGTTTAGTGGGCCGATTAGCCAATGACACAATATTGTATGTGGCAAAGCTAACATCCTCAGTACAGACTTGTCGGAAGTTAAAAATGACCTAACGAAAAAGAATCGAAGCTAGCGATCGACTTTCGAGATATTGAAAATTAGTGATCGAAAGCCTGTGGCGAGATAGATAGCAATGTCGAAAAGTTATCGAGATATATCTAACTACGGAAGTTGGTTGGTTGGTTGAATGTTGCTTAACGTCGCATCAGCAATTTTTCAGCTATTCGCGACGAGAACTATTTAATTAATCTCTAGAACAATTTTGTGTATGCATGTGAAGTGCGAGTGTGTTGCATGGTCTGCCTTGTACTAGCGCGCACTCAGGGCGACTTTACCGTGCTAGCTCACAGAGTCAGTACGCCGCAGACAAGCGTACCACTCCCCCAGTCCATTATACTGATACCAGGTGAATCAGTAAAGGCCAACGGTAAGGAAAATTCACTTTCCCACATGTGATCCGAGCGGGACTCGAACTCACAGCGGTGAGAGACCTTGGATTTGAAGACTGACGTCTTATCCATTAGGCCACCGCGCCCACATCTAACGACGGAAGCCGAGATGAGCTGTCGATTTGACACTTATTCGTTAGCTAGGTGATAAACTTTCGACATGTCTGCAATCTATAATCACACCGAATCCTGACAGGAAGGAAAACACCAGCGCCACTCCCCGAGAGAGTAATGCACAGCATGATATTATAATGACATCCACATTGTATGTGTTAATTAAATACACATCGTCAGTACAGACCTGTCGAAAGTTTAACACTGAGTTAAACAAAACAAAAAAAAATCAAAGCTCGGATGCTTAGCCGAAATATGATTATAGCTATTGACCGAAAGCGGAATTCGAAAAGCTGTCGAGAAATAGGTTACAAGGAGCCGAGATGAGCTGCAGTTTCGGCACTGAGTCGTTAGCCTAGTGTAAAATTTTCGGCAGGCCTTTACGTAAATGTATTTAACAACTTTAATTTGTTTTCACTGAAAGATAGATTCTAATATATATTCCTAGAAAACATTTTGTTTCCTTAAGTACTGGTTATTTTGTTCCTTGTAGCCACTGTGTATATATACAGTACAGACCTGTCGAAAGTTTAACACTGAGCTAACCAATTAGTGCCGGATACCGGTGATACGGCAACCCATCTTCACCCCTTGTTAACTACACCTCGATGGCGTTTCGGTAAAGCTCTTTTCTATATCTCGGCAGATTTTCAGCCACTCGCTAGCCATGTCTTGACCACTCGACAGTCTTCTCCATTCCGTTTGCAAAGTGTTAAACTTTCGACAGGTCTATACTGCACATATTATTATATATTATCGCATTGGTCGTGTCTATAATGATTATCCCATACAGGAACAAAATTGACGGATTCTGAGACGAGACGAGACGAGACAAGACAAGACAGACACTCCTCGGGATATGTTTGAGCAATTATATGCTCATTAGCACCCAAAATCAACGAAAAAGGTAAGATTTTACCATAAATATAAGCCGTCTACACGTATTGCAAAGTGGTCTGAGTTTTTTTTCGAATGATATAGTGTGCATGGGTTCAAATGGCGTTCCGAAAGATAGTATTAAAGGAGAGTGGCTATATATTCCAATGGTGTTCCGAAGGATGGTGTTTACGTGTTTCATTAAGTTCCTTAAGGTATTGTTCGTGTGATCCGTACACTTGTTCTTGTGTTCTTTATCTGTAGGTAAAAGATCGTATGCTCAAATCCCGGTCTGACCAAGAGTTAAAGATAAGCAGTGACTGTTCTTTCGCCAATCACTCGGTATTTAGAAATAAAAGTCACGGGGTCCTTCGGAATAGACTTTAAAAACCGATGTTCCGTGTCACGGCAGGTGTGATACGTTAAAAGAGCCTTCTTGTACATTGCTCTGAGCGCAATGCAAAGGTAAAAAAAATCTACAGCCGTAACGTCTCGATATAAGTGAAATGTTCTTGACTGGATCGTAGAGCTATTTTCAATCAATCAATTATGAAATCCGTACACGTGTATTCACGAATTAATAGTTGTAAAGTGCAATCCCATCGGTTTCGAACCCATGGGTCTTGTCCATGTTTACTGTAGGTAGAGCTGTGATAGCACTTATAGGCCTCCGTACACGTATGTTCATGAATTATTAATAGTTGTAAAGTGTGTTTACCGTTAAGTATTAATCCTTTTCGGGTCCTCTTGGTTTCGAACCCACGACTCTTGTAAGTGTTTACCGTACGTCGAGGTGTGTACCTCCTTACATGTTTTCTTGTGGGTTCGAACTCAAGTCCGTTTTGTCGGTGTTTACCCTACGGAGATTTGCGTGTCAGTTAAATGCCCCGGTACACCTTTATGTTCGTGAATTATTTATGGTTTTGTAAAGTGTGTTTACCGTTAGAAGTTAAAACTTCATGTTTTGATGGTTTCTGCGTCAACCTACGTAGAGAGAATCAAGACAGTTAAGGGCCTCCATACACCTATATATTAATATCGGCTAGCTGTAAAGTGTGTTTACCGTAAGGTATTAATCATTTGGTAAGAGTTTCTTTTGTACCCCTCACCTATTAAATTCTAAGTAAATTTTTTGAAAAATTATTTTTAACAGAAATGTTTAAAATTGCTTGATTCCGTCATTTTTAGGCTTTTTTTGGTCGAAATTAAAATTTTAGTGGAGGGTACAAATGGAACTTTTTCCAAACATTTTCCAACCCTCATGGTTTCGAACCCATGACTTTTTATTGGCCTACGTCGAAGCGTGTGGCAGTTAAGGGCCTCTGTATACCTATGATCATAAATTATTAACAGTTGTAAAGTATGTTTACCGTTAGGTGTTAAACACTTTCCAATCCCGTTTAATGTTATAATCATAAACAGGAGTTGACCTTTATCTACGCCTCAGTGAACTCGTCGAGGTCATAACACCGTACTAGTCTCTGAACCACGGACATGTGGAATGACCAAGGATTTCGCTGTGTAATCAAGGTACAATACCTGTATTTTTTTCCACCTATAGGTAGGTAAAATTTAATCAGAAATACCCGTATTTAACAGGTATTACAGGTGTTATTTAATACGTTACCTTTTCAGATCAGCAATGACTGCCGCTAGGTCAGTTGTATCGATTTTTTGTATTTTTCACCTGAAAATACTAACGGACTAAACCGTATTACATTGTAAACTGAGATATCGGAAGGCATCGGGTTCGTACCTTGTATATATATCCACTTTTATTTTTACTAGACTGTTATTAGCATGTTAATCCATTACGTGTAATGTACGACAGCGGATAAGGGTCAAGCGTCTTAATTGGCCATGTGTCTTGAGTATAGTACAGGCTTGGCGAAAGGTTAACACTTAGCGAACGAATTGGTGCCGAATGGGTCCCATGCGCTCAATTAACTCGGCAGGTTTTTCGTCAGCTGTTATATCTATATCTCTGCTTATTTTCGGTAACAAGCTATCCATAAATCGGCCTCATGGCAGCCGAGCTCCGACTTCTTATTAACTCGATGTTAAATAGTCAAAAGGTCTGTTCTGTATTTTAGGTCTGGCCGAAATTTCTGCCATTTCAATTTTATTTGACATTTTTACAGCCTCTGTAACTGGGGTCATCTGTAATGACATGCAGCGCTGTTATCGAGCCAAAAGCCTTGTTAGCAATGTGTCTGGAGTCTACTTCATCAGTCTTAGGTCTGGCCGAAATTTCTGCCATTTTAATTTTATTTGACATTTTACAGCCTCTGCAACTGCGGTCATCTGTAATGACATGCATGTGTCTGGAGTCTTAGGTCAGGCCGAAATTTTTGCCGTTTTATTTCATTTGACATTTTTACAGCTTCTGTAACTGAGGTCATCTGTAATGCCATGCAGCGCTGTTGTCGGGCCAAAAGCCTTGTTAGCAATGTGTCTGGAGTCTACTTCATCAGTCTTAGGTCTGGCCGAAATTTCTGCCATTTTAATTTTATTGGACATGTTTACAGCCTCTGTAAGTGTGGTCATTTTTACGACAGTAGATAGGGGTCAAGAGTTCAATTACAACCAAAATCTTCAAGATATATACTTAGGTCAATTTCTTTCTTTATAAATATTTACTCTCGGGCTTAGACGGGAAAGTCAAATGTCGTTTCTGTTATATGTATACCACAACTGTACATAGCTCAGTTGGTAGAGTTGTCGATACGCATGTGGGTGATCGTACGTTCGAACCCTGGCTGGGGTCTGACCGAGACTTGAAAATAGATAGTGACTGTTTTTTTCATCAAGAACTCGCCGGCAGTTAGAAATGGAAGTCACGGTGTCCTTTGGAAGAGACCCTAAAAGCTAATGCCCGTACCACGGGAGGCATGGGAATCTAAAGACCCTTTTTCCCTTCAAATTGCACTGCAAAGCTCATAATTTCTACCATTTCACCTATAGTTGGCGATTTATTTTAATAAGTGAAGACGTAAAACCTCTTTCAATCATTTTTTGTGTTCAACATAATTATGTACTTCCCCTCGGACGCTCAGCCGTAGAGCGTCCATTTGGAGAGTGGGATGTCGTAGGTTCCATCCCCAACCGGTCATATATATAAGGCTATAAATTATAAAACATACAGTCAACCCTGTCTATTAAGGCTATCCAAGGGAACCAGTAATAGATCTAGAGACCTTTATGTTTCATAAATACTTTTATTATATAATCTACTCAATAATCCATGTAATACGGTCATACAATAAAAATCGTATTGAATGAGTATGACGTCATAAAAGCATAAAAGTCATTCCAGAGTGACGTCACATAGGGTAATTGACCTAGTTCACAATTGTTTGTTTCATTTGACACTGTTTGTTGATTTTAATTAAGCTGACACTTTTCTTCTAAAAAGAAGATACATTGTATTTAAATTGAAAATGTTTGTTTTGTTTTTGTATCTTGCGGACAGACTATTGTTTACTTTTAATATTTCAGCAGGATTACTTTTGGCGCATGTACACAGTTACGTGAACTTGTTGTGTTTCGGTCAATCAGCTAATTTCTTATAATGAGAGGACAAGTTTTAAATCTACGAAAAACCCGTTTTTATTATATAATAAATAGAATCTTACATTCGTGTTTATGCAATATTGAATTTATTAAACTCGTTAAATAATGTTTTATGCAACTCGCCAAGGCTCGTTGCATAAAAAATTATTCAACTCGTTTAATAAATTCAATATTACATAAACACTCATGCAAGATCCTCTATATATAGTCTATATCCAATCCTTTTCAGCATTTTTTTTCTGAATAAAATATTGTTTAAAAAATATATATATAGTCTATATCATCGCCCGTCACTGTCCCGGTTTAATTCCCATTCAAATGTGAAAGTTTGATTTTACTCACCGGGCACTCCAGCTTTCTCCACCATCCCCGAACACCTGAACCACTCCACATTTTCCAACGTAGCGACTGCTGCTTTAATGATCATAGTGCGAGAACGTTTATTTTTTCGTTGGACGAAGTTTGGTGTTTTTCTCCGGACTCTCCGGTTTTCTCCACTATCCCCGAACTAGTGAAAGAATCTTGACTAGGACGTAAGGCACAGCTATTCTACGGACATCCCGTGTTGACTATGGTCGCGACTCGGTAATACACTGTACAGACCTGTTGAAAGTTTAACACTCAGCTAACGAATGGATGTCTAATCGACAGCTTATCTTCGGTCCATTGTTAGTTACAGCCCAACCTGCTTTTAAGACCACCTCTATATAAGGACCACCTGCTTATAAAGGCCAGTAGAATTGTATCCCAATTGTTATTACTGTAATTCATATTATATGAAACCATTATGTAAAGGTCACCTCCCCATAAAGTCACTTTTACTGCTTCCGTTGAATGACCTTTATAGACATGTTTGACTGTATAACGCAACAGTTATCTATCTCTCCGTTGTTTTTGGTCACTTGTTATCCATATCTCGACCCGTCAATAGCCGAACTTCGGTTCCTTTTCGTCAGCTCAGTGCTGGACTTTCGACAGGTCTGTACCAACCTCTCGGCACGTTTTCGGTCTCTAGTTATTCTTATTTCGGCCAGTCGATATCCCGAACTTAGTTCCTTTTCGTCAACTCAGTGCTGAACTTTCGACAGGTCTGTACTGTGTTTACTCCTAACCTTAATACAATAGGTGTAACACGATTTAATTATGTGCACATGCAATACATTTATTATACATGTGTATGTTACATATTCTGGGCATGTTATAAAACGTTGTCATTAGTACTGGGCTTGGTTGGTTGGTTGAATGTTGCTTAACGTCGCATCAGCAAATTTTAGGTATTCGCGACGAGAACTATTCTTATAATCTCTATGGATTAATCTATGAACAATGAACAAGTTCGTGTATGCATGTGAAGCACGAGTGTGTTGTATGGCCTGCCTTGTACTAGCGCGCACTCACGGCGACTTTATCGTGCTAGCTCACCGAGTCAGTACGCCGCAGACAAGCATGCCACTCCCCCATTCCATTATATTGATATCAGGTGAACCATTAATGACCAACGGCAAGGAAAATTCACTTTCCCACATATAGTGTGAGCGGGACTCAAACTCACAGCGGTGAGAGACCCTGGATTTGAAGACTGGCGTCTTATCCAATAGGCCACCGCGGCCTCTAGCACTGGGCTTAGTTTATTTATTTCTTTTTTATTGATACTGTTAGGTCGATTTTTGTTTGCCATAATGATGGTAAGATATATTCATATACCTCGCTATCTAGTTTGAGGGGGTATATAGAAATCACCATGTCTCTGACCGTGTGTGTAAAATCGTGTCCGGGACACATCGCATAATTGCTTCATTAGACGACTCATGAAACTTCACATGAATAATCTTCATAGTCTAAAGGTGTTATGACCTTTAACCAATGCCATATCGGAAAGGCCAAGGTCGCGGGAAGCATTACATGTTGGTGGCGGAGTATTTGGCTCTCAAGAGACAGTTCAAGTTCATATTCCTACCAGCGTAAAACTGTCTTACCGTCGTTAGGGAAGATAATTCGGCCTATGATACTGTAATCGTAAATTCTTTCCTGGCATAGAATTTCCAGGAAAAGGAAACAAAAAAAATTATGAGTACAGCTTTTTAGTTGGAACCTTAACAATAGCGTAGGGGATATTTTTTTTGGAAATAATTCCCTGGCGGAAAAAATTCACTGTAATTATACTTCATTTGATTTCAAGTACTGTTTTGACGATTTTATATTGTAAGTGAAATCATTAAGACTGGGACAGAAAACAACTCCTAAAACAAACTCCCTGCGGGGAATTTAGAAGAATGTCGAAATCCTCGCTTGCTGATGCCGTTGTTTTTAATTTAACCAGGTACTCCGATTTCCTCCACAATCCATGAATTTACCACGATATAAGTGAAAGACGTTTGACTGGGGTGTAAAACACCATTACTACACACCACTTCACTCCAAATACCTAAATGCCAAACACGATGTAAACTTGCATTGTCCACCGCATTAATCCTTGAACAGTCCGCCTCGAAATAATTGAAATAATCATCACGTGAACATTATTACTCCACCCACCGTCCCTGAACTGATTGCCTTGATACAAGTAAACGAATCTTGACGGGTGTAAAACACTATTACTTAAGTCCACTCCGTAGATCTTGTTTAGAATTTTAAGCACGCCAACCACTTAATAACAACAGAGCATTGTCCACCAAAATCCCTGAAGTGGCCGTCTCGATATAAGTGAAAAATTGACTGGGGTGTAAAACATTATTACTCCACTCCACTCCACTCCAAGGACCTAGTCTAAATTTTTCAACATGCCCACCACTTAATATGATACAGAACTAAACCATCTCGACGTAAGTGAAAGGATCTTGACTGGGCATTTATAAAACATCATCACTCCTTTCCACTCCACTCCAAAAATACTCAGTCCAAACTTTTGACATGCAGCTAAGATGCCCAAAACTAATTGGATGTAAACAGATGTTCGCCGCAATCCCTGGTGCATGGGATTACACCTCTCCACTCCATTTGTGTATATCCTGTCTAAAAATTTTAACAAGCCAACCTCTTAATGGTCTACCACAATATCCCTGGGGACTGGGATTACTCTACTCTACTTCATAGACCCAGTCCAAATTTTACGACATGCCCACCAGTTAATGGGATGTAAACAGAACACTGTTTTGGTGATAAACTTTATTATTCGTTGCCTAAAGCAAAAAGTTAAAACTATCGAAGTGTTTGCACAAGCCGGTGTCTCAGGTAAGAACGTATTGTAATATTCACATGACATGCAAGTCGGACACTATATATCAATTGGGGAAAATTAACCACGTGTAGACCAGTAGATGTGGGAGCTTGGGATACATACTGATAAGTTCCCATCATTCACTCAGGATGTTAAAATCTGATTTAAAGTAAGTGTTTTTATTTTTGTGAATGACTTGTAAAATTTCAAGGTCATTTGAAATCACAGTAACAACATGTACATGTTACATTAGGCCGAATTACCTGCTGTTTTGTTTTATTGAAAATTTTTGGTTAACCGACCAGTCCGGGTCCTCTTATATAATCTGACTACTGTAAGAGGTTTTACTTTGGTTTTGATTTTCCCTCCAATGCCTGGATCACCACCGAAGGTTTGTTCGTTAAACAACAACAACAAACTTAATTTAAAGCACATCTAAGTAAACAACTTTGACCTGCCCGCTTGACCTTTAATTTAAATATTTATTGTAGACGAGTACACATGTGGGTTTACATAATACGAACACTAATCATGTACATTGACTACATATTATTAACAGTGAATCCAACTACTACCCATTTATTGGGTAGACCCTTCTATATGAATATCCCTAATGAAAGGTCATACGGACAGGTCAATAATGTTTACTTTATACATGGGTAATGGATAATGTATACATACATGCAGTCAAACCTGCCTTAAAGTCCACCTCTATATAAGGACCACCTGCTTATAAAGGCCAGTAGAGTTGTATCCCAATTGTTCTTTATTCATATTATTTGAACTTGTATACAAATGCCACCTGCCAATAAAGGCCTTTATAGGTAGGTTTGACTGTACTGTCACTGTCGCCGTAAGGGGTTGTATAACTGTTTAGCAGCGTTTTGTCGGCATAATTATTAATTGACTTTGAGTAGTGCACTTGATGTGACGGTATTTTACACCCAGTCACGGTTCTTTCACTTATACCGAGAAGTGTCAGTCCTAGGAAGACTTCCGGAAAAAATCGCCGACCTTTGGTAAGCGAACTATTTTTTACGAAACGTTCTCACACTAGGACCTGACCGAATGGGACTCGCTACCAAGGTTTCGTATTAACAATACATGGTGTGTTTTAGTTAAAAGATTGATTCAATAAATGGGTTTTACGTCTCAGTCAAGAATATTTCACTCATATCGACACGACACCAGCTATAGGTGAAGTAGCAGAAATTTTTGCCTTTTTAATGGGCTTAGGGTTGTGTGCAAGGGAGGGTTCCTTAACGTGCAACACCTGCCATTACACAAGGCATCGGTTTTTAATGTCCCTTCCGAAGTACCCTTATGACTTTCATTTCTAAATACCGAGTGCTCGACGAAAGAACAGACACCACATTTTTTCAAGTCTTTGTTAGACCCACCCGGGGTTCGATCCCACGACCTCCCACATACGGAGCGAGCACTCTACAACTGAGCTAAAGTAGTGGCTCTTAACATTAAAAGTGGTGCAAACTAGAGCAGTCTATTGCCAAACTGATAAACTTATATACCCCCCCCCGTTCCCAACATCGGGGTTCGAACCCACGAACTATCACATACGAAGCGATAACTCTACCATTGAGCTACCATAGTAGTTTTTAGTACAAATACGAAATTACCACATGTTAGGGGGTGTTAAGATAAACCTACCGTGACACGGGACCTCGATTATTTTAAGTTCCCATCCGAAAGAACCCACGACCTCCCACTTACTGAAAAGCACTCTACCAACTGAGCTACCGTAGTGGTTAGCTACCATACTAGTTCTTAGTGGAACTCCGAAATTAACACATGTTAGGGGGTGTTAAGATAAACCATTCACAAGTTTGTATTTGTTATCTTTGCAGGTGTTTATATGGTTGAATGACAAGATGGTGGGTACAGTGAAAAGTTGCAAGATCTTAGTCGATATAGATCGGTAATGCTTATATTTATTTCTGTTCATTATACACCATAAACCACTACAGTAACTAGTGGTTTGCCGGTAGACGGTTGGCTCCATATAGGGGAGCTAGGGGTTTGAACCCTAACCGTGTCTAACCAAGACTTGAAAATATATGCAAGTAAACATTTGGAACCCGGATTATAAATTGATAATGAGGGAGTTGAGAAATGATGTTCAACATCCCAGTCAAGAATATTTCACTTATATCAAGACATCGTTAGGTATAGGCGAAGGTGCAGAAATTTTGCCAATGCGTTTAGCTGATTGCATTATACAAGAGGGTTCTTTATCGTGCCTTGGGACCTCGTTTATTTTAAGTTCCCATCCGAAAGAACCGTGTATTTTATTTCGGAATGCCAAGTGTTTGGCGAAAAACAGTCACTACCCACTTTTAAGTTTTAGGTCAGACCCGGTCGGATTTCGAACCCACAACCTCCCACTTACAGTTCTAGCACTCTACCAACTGAGCTACCACAGTAATAGAGGAGATAGAGTTTGACGAGTCTGTAAAAGAACAGCTTATCATGAGAAATATTTAAAGCTATGAAAGTCAAGCCTAAAATGGAAACCTTTCGCCAAACACTTAGAAATGAAAATCAATGACCCTTCGAAAGAGATCTAGAAAAACCGATGCCGTATCAAGGTCGGGTGTTTGTGTTTCTACCCTCGGATTCTAGTCATTGCGTGTATTAGAGTGATCTTAACATAGATTGATTGAATGGTGTTTTACGTCTCGGTCAAGAATATATATATATATATATATATATATAGAGAGAGAGAGAGAGAGAGAGAGAGAGAGAGAGAGAGAGAGAGAGAGAGAGGGTCACCAGCTGTAGGTGAAGTGGCAAAAATTTTACCTTTGCGGTGCGCTTAGGGCAATGTACACGGGGCATCTTCTGACCCTGTGACTTTTATTTCTAAATGCCAAGTGCTAGGCGAAAGAACAGACACTGCCTTTTTTTCAAGTCTTGCCTCTTAGTCAGACCTGGTCGGGGTTCGCACCCACGACCTCCTACACACTGAGTGAGCACTCTTCCAAATGAGCTACCGTAGTGGTTCTTAACATTAAGGCTTGTGTAAACTAGGAGAATCTGTTGTCCGAGAAACGAATATATACCCCCGTTCCCAGCGTCGCCAAGAGGACTAAATTAAAAACTTTGCCTCGTGGTCGTGACCTTTGATCTACACATGTAACGCGTTCTCTCATGTTGATATACATTTATTATGATGTGGACACGATATACAGCCCAACCTGCCTTAAAGGCCACCTTTTTATAAGTGCCACCTGCTTATTAAGGCCAGTAAAATTTTATCCAAGTTTTTTACTTACGTTATTTGAAACTGTATATAAAGGTCACCTGCCCATAAAGGCCACTTTTCTAGTTTCCTTGGATAGCCTTTATAGACAAGGTTGACTGTATTATACAGACCTATCGAAAGTTCAACACTATGCTAATGAATTGGTGCTGAAGCGTAAGCCCATTTCGGACCCTCGTTCGCTATTTTTAAATTGCGGAAGCTTCTGTCTAACCACTGCGGTAGCTCAGTTGTTCGATCCTCGACCGGGTCTGACCCAAGACTTGAAAGTGGGTAGTGACTGTTCTAATCTTTCGTCAAGCACTCGGCATTACGAAATGCAGGTCACTGTTCTTTTGGATGGGAACTTAAAATAAACGAGGTCCCGTGTCACGATGGGCTTGACACGATAAAGAACCCTGCTGTATAATGCCATCAGCGCAACGCACAGGCAAATTTCTGCACGTTCGCCTTTACCTGGCGACGTCTCGATATAAGGAAATATTCTTGACTGGGACGTTAAACACCATTACCTGCTCAACTCTATCTGTTATTTGCCTGGTTTTCGGGCACTAGCTAGAAATATAATGACCATTCGGAACCCGAGCTCCGACTCTTTTTTGTTAGCCCAGTGTTATAGGAATGGTCGCGCGATTCCTAAATAACCACCACCACCACACCCCCATACACACAGGGAGATCGAACCTACATGGGAATGAAATTCAAATGACAAACTTTTTTTCAAGCTTTGCCCTCGGAAATAACTTTAATATTGGCCTTCCACTGTTCCAAGATCGGGAATAATCTAATTTCATAACGGTCTGGTTATCAGTCACATTTTTAACTTTTTCAGAAGTGATCGAACATGACAGAGGACAATCACCAAGGGTTGAGAAATAAATAATATGTGTCTTTCAGCAAGAAACCGCAACAAGTTATGCAAATATATGTGTATTTGGGTAGTCATTTGCAGTGCTATCACGCTTATCGTCATCATATCATCTGTGCCAAAGAAGGAACCGTGCATAGGAATTAATTCGGCAGTTTTTCCAGAATGTACTTATTTTAAAAAAGAATTAATACGCGATATAAACAGAGTTAAAAGATTGAGGACATTTGAATTCGAAACTAAACCATCAACATCCTTGGTGACTCTGTTTACTTCGTTCGATGTTCGACTGGAAAACCAATTTGTTTATAGCAACATGGTGAAAAATTGGGCATCTTTAGGCTCAAGTGTTAAACCAGTTCTGTATTCCAATGGTGAAGTGGAGAATAGCATGCTGGGAACAAGTAAATGGGAAGTGCATCCAGTACCCTTTATGCGGTGTGGTTCGCCAGTTTTGAGAAATTTATTTCAGAAAACAATGAGTTTGTACAACAGCACTTTATATGGCTATGCAAATGCTGACATTTTATTCAATGATGCGCTAAGCAAGACTCTGGCGGAAGTTGTCAAGTCGGACTTGTTCAAGAAAGGACCAATCCTTATTACTGGCAGACGACTGGAATTCAATATGTCGGCTGCTGGTGTCGCACACATCGACTCCTTTAAGTTGGTTGAAAAATTAGCAAAAAACTACTCTTTCGCATGGCATGGCGGGTGATATTTTGATAACCAATAAATTGTTTTTATGGAACCACGTGCCAGATTTGGCCATCGGCAGGGAAATAATTGACAACTGGCTCATTTGGTATGCACGTGCAATAGGGGCAAAGGTCATAGATATTACCGGAACTGTTATAGCTCTTCACCAGACGACAAAATCTAGGAAGAAAAAACATTCAAATTGTAATATTGATTTGACTCGTAAACTTCATATTTTGCCTAGTATCCCGATATGGAGGGGGTCTATAGATTGTGCCGATTACGTCACACATTTTACATCTACTGGGGATGTTCAAATTATAAAGAAAAGGGAGTTAATTCCGACTTGTTCCTACAGTAAGGTCAGGTTTTGGATGTGACCGGAACACGTGTTCATCACTTCGATCGGCTCTGTCCAAGATGGCGGCGGTCAGTGGTGTAAGCGGTGCTGATACTTGTCAACAGCAAATTGAGATCAAATACGCGCTGGTCCCAAGTTTCACAATAATTTCTTAACTAAGATTTTTCTTGATTAAAATTTGACAAATCTAAACTTGCCAATGGAGTTCGCCAGTGTACCACGTGATCAAAAACTTTACGTCATAATTTCCCGGAATAACGTCAGTTTACGGTAAAACATGAACTGAAACGATTCCATCCCCCATGGAAAAAACTGTTCCGCAGAAATGTTATGGGGTATAACGCGTGGTACACTAGCGAATCCAATTGTTGAAATTTTTGTAATTTAAGGTGTCATTTTAAATATTATACCAAGCTTATGACATTTGTATTAAATTTTGACAAAAAAAATTATTCTTATTTCGAAAAAAAAGATCTTGAAAAAATTGCTAAATTTAAGTTCAGGAAAATCTAAGTTGAGGAATGATTGTAAAAACTCGAACTTGGGTCTGGTCAGCCATTTAAATTCTAGTCGATTTAGACCACTGGCTACAGCAATTTTGAGCGAGCCGTTTTTGTTGCTAAAATGATCATGTTAGATTTGTGAACTTTAATAAGTGTTAGTTCACCGATCGGAGAGACATTAAAAACGACGCCATCGGCATACATGTACAGTACAGACCCGTCGAAAATAGACCTATCGCCGGCCACGCCCACAATGTTCCAACACAGGCCGCCATCACGGTAGCAAATCAGCATTACAGCAACTAATGCCATTCTAGTGTTAATGACGTCATTAGTTAACACGCACAATTCAGGCCGAGTTTTCATTCTGTTTGCGTGTAATCCAAGCATGTCGACACTTTGTTGGAACATAGTGGGCGTGGCCGGCGATCCGAGTGAAAGTGCGGATCACCCATGCCGAGATATGGATAGCCAGTGACCAAAAAGACAGCCGGGAGATAGATAGCAGCTGTCGGTGAGCTGTCGAGATTTTGGCTGACGAGGAGCTGAGAAGACCTGTCGATCATCGTCGCTAAGTCGTTAGCTTAACGCGTCTGTACTGTATGCTGCGAGATGACGTCACTGCATTTGACATCAGCGAATATATGATGCCATTCTGGTCTCAGAAACGGAACTTTAAATTTGGCGGGTATACCTGCAAACGAATTCCGGGATTTTTTTAATTATTATTATTATTTAATGCAATATAAATCTGTCATTTACTCATTTATATTTGCCGAGATATTTATATTTTAATGTCATTTAAAACTATAAACTGACAGGTTGAAGAGCTACAGTACATGCCTGTTGGAAGTTTAACACAAGAGTTACGAAAAAAAAGTCTAAGTTCGGTCACAGAACAGCCGCGATATGGATCTTTGAGAAAATCTGCCGATATATATATATATACAGTCAACCTGTTTATAAAGGTCATCCAATGGAACCAGTAAAAGTGACCTTTAAGGACAGATGGTTCTTAAATATGGGCTCAAATGAGTAAAGAGCAATTGGATTGAAATTTTACTGGTGTCATATACCATTTTTTAAATTAATCATAACATACATTTAAAAAATGATAAAATACGTTGAAAAATGGTATATGACACTGACCTTTAAAAGCAGGCGACCCTTACTTAGAGGGGACCACTAAGGCCGGTTCGACTGTATATAACGAGGGGCTGAACTGATCATGAGCTCTCGAGCTGACGATTCGGCACCAAAATCGTTAAGACGTATGTTACACTTTTGACAGGCCTGTACTGTATAAAAGGAGAATAATGTTAGTTTCCTTTGAACGCATGCGCAGTGCCTTACCAATTTATTAAGGAACCGTCCATATAGATCTCACGGTGCTAGCCTTGATTATAATTTTTATTTATTTTTTAAAGTTACAAAATTAATTCGTAACATTGACAATTTGTCCATATTGGATCGTGTGATACGTGCTTGTATTGTTATTGAATATGCTAAATTTTTATTTTTTGTGTATTTATTCACGGTTGATAATCCACACACGTCTAAAAAGGTAAACAACATTGACCTGTCCGTTTGACCTTTCATTAGGAATATTCATATAGGAGGGCCCACCCAATATATGTATAGTGTTAAGATCCAAGTTAATAAAATACACAGTGCACAGGTTTACTCTATGAGGTGAGTATATCTCATGATGTATACGGAATAAACACCTGTGTTCCCTATACACAGATGTACTTGGTCCTTGATAATATTTAAATGAAAGGTCAAGCGGACAGGTCAAAGTTGTTTACCTATACTTGAAAGGTAAATAAATTTACATTTTGTATATAATATAAAGCATACGGAAGATTTATATATGCATTAAGTTCCCTCACCAAACGGCACCATTCAACTCTCCGTAGTTTCTGCAAACACTTCGGCAATGTTTTATTCATGTTATGATTAACACGAATATTTACATATTAATTCAACTTAATCGAAACAGTGTCGAAGTGTTTGCAGAAACTATGTACAGGGAGTTGAATGCAGACTGACCAATTCGACGGATCTATCCGTTTTTGACTTTTTGACTCCGTATTTTAATTCTAACTGTCCAGAAATTTACCGTGTTGCTACCCTCGTGACAAAGTTGACCATCTAGGCCTTTATTGGTTCATCACATTTGAATAATTTGTGCAATATTTCTTTAAAGCATTGACCGAAATTTCCCTTTTCTTTTAGATTTTTTTTATTGATTTAAAGAACAGAACAATAGAAGGGTCACATCATTCGACAAAAATATCGCGATTTCTATGCAATCCGGGCTTTACAAAGTCGTTGTATATTTATTAAAACATCCAGTTCAATATGTTTTTTATACCTCGCCTTTTGAAGAGGGTGGGAAATCTAAAATTTGAAATTCTTCCGTCCAGACAGTAATTCTCCAAAAAAAAAAGCAGTATTTTACGAAACTTGGTTTAAATCATCAACTTTGCGTTGGCAAGCAATTCTCTTCTAATTTACGAAGGTGCAAAATTCACACATGTTGCATTTGGGTTTTAATTTGAAGCTTAAAACATTTTCGTCTGAAATATCGCATGGTATTTATAGATACAAAAACCTAGATTTTTAGCTCACCTGAGCTGAAAGCTCAGATGAGCTATTGCTATCCATCTTCGTCCGTCGTGCGTCGTGCGTCGTCCGTCGTCCGTCGTCCGTCGTGCGTAAACTTTTTACATTTTAATCTTCTCCTCCAAAACCACTGGGCCAAATTTAATGAAACTTGGTAACCATCATGCCTGGGTGAAGCCCTCTCAGATTTGCACAAATGAAGGAGTTATGTCCCCTTGGGGCCCCATAAGGGGGGAAATAGTGAAAAACTTTAAAAATCTTCTCCTCTGAATCTACAAGACATATACCTTATTTATTTCATATATAACATCCTTAGGTCATCTAGTTTCAGATTTGCACAAATGGTAGCCATGGGGCTCAAAATGGGGAAATGGTAAGGTGCTGAGTGGGGAAATTGCTAAAAATTATGTATTTGTCAATATATCTTGAAAACTATTAACTTTTTGTATAGGCATGTATATTAGAATATTTTAGGTATTATCCTAACGATCATTTTGATATATGAATGAAGGTCATAGGTTCAAAGGTCAAGGTCACAGATGTGAATGAATACCTGAATGGTTATTTATCTTGAAAACTGTTAACTTTTTGGATATGCATGTATATTAGAATATTTTAGGTATTATCCTAACGATCATTTTGATATATGAATGAAGGTCATAGGTTCAAAGGTCAAGGTCACAGATGTGAATGAATACCTGAATGGTTATTTATCTTGAAAACTGTTAACTTTTTGGATATGCATGTATATTAGAATATTTTAGGTATTATCCTAACGATCATTTTGATATATGAATGAAGGTCATAGGTTCAAAGGTCAAGGTCACAGATGTGAATGAATACCTGAATGGTTATTTATCTTGAAAACTGTTAACTTTTTGGATATGCATGTATATTAGAATATTGTAGGTATTAGCCTAACAACCATTTTGATATATGAATGAAGGTTATGGGTTCAAAGGTCAAGGTCACAGATGTGAACAAGATCTGAAATGATTATTTATCTCAAAAACTATGAACTTTTTGTATAGGCATGTATATTAGACTATTTAGGTATTATCCTAATGATCATTTTGATATATGAATGAAGCTCATGGGTTTAAAGGTCAAGGTCACAGATGCGAATGAATACCTAAATGGTTAATTATCTTAAAAACTATTAACTTTTTGTATAGGCATGTATATTAGAATATTGTTAGTACGGGCACAGTGGTCATTTTGATAGATGAATGAAGAGCATGGGTTCAAATGTCAAGATCACAGATACAAACAAGTACTGAGATGATTATTTATCTCAAAAACTATAAACTTTTTGTATAGGGATGTATATTAGAATATTGGCCGAATTATCATTTTGATATTTGAATGAAGCTCATGGGTTCAAAGGTCACAGGTGAGCGTTAAGGCCCATGGGCCTCTTGTTGGAATACGTACGACAAATATTTTGCGACACGCTGATATTGTTTCATGAAGTGCAATGACAAACAATAATATTTTATTGATTTTCACGGCCGGCAGATGTTTCGGCCTGACATTAAAAAAATATATCAATCTTTTTTTTCATTTATCTCAGGGCGAGATATTTATTGTTAGATCTTGTGTATTATAATAATCTGTTGTTATTGTTAACCAGAGTTTATAAAGTTACCCGGATAAAGATAATTTATTTTGTATTTACGTTCATGTTTATTGTGTCGCCTTCAATATGTTAAGGCAAAGAACATTGACCTGTCCAATTGACCTTTCAATAGAAATATTATTCATTTCTGTCCAATACATGGGTGGTGTACGGATTCACAGTTTATATAATCATAAAGTGTCTCTCATGAAGTAGCAATCACTGCGGTAGCTCAATTGGTAGAGTGCTCGCTGGGAGGTCGTGGATTTGAACCCCGACCGGGTCCGACATGCATGACAGGCTTGGCATGCTGAAGAACCCTGCTATATAATGCCATCAGCGCAACGCACAGGCAAAATTTCTGCATCCTCGCCTGTAGCTGGCGACGTCTCGGTATAAGTGAAATGCTTTGAACTGGGACATTAAACACCATTATTCAACTCATGAAGTAGCATATACATGTACTGATCCGTTAAAAATATCTAAATTAAAGGTCAAGCGGACAAGTCAATGTTGTTTGGTTATAGCCTTCACTTACATAGGCAAACAACAATGACCTGTTCGCTTGACCTTTCGTTAAGAAAATTCAAACTTGAGGATCTACATGGTAGGATTTCAGATTAATACAATAATAAACAATGTTTTTTATGACATAGTCGAAATAAAAACCTGTGTCCCTTTTACATAAATATACTGGTCCGTCATAAATATTTAAATTAAAGGTCAAGCGGACAGGTCAATGTTGATAAAAATAACATGTTTCATCACAGGCACTTGGGGGTCAGGTTAAGTACAGACCTGTCGAAAGTTTAACACTTGCACAAAGAAAATGAGTCGAACTGCAGCTGCCAAATGACCGAGATATCATTAGCTAAAAGTTGTTTAGAGATAGATAGCAGCTGCCAAAATGCTGTCGAAGGGCCGAGATAACCTGCCGTAGCTTTGTGTTAATTTTTTTGACAGGTCTTTACAGTACATGCTGTAAATGATGTTACAACGAAGGGGGGAGGGGGTATATTAAATTCGAACATACGTTAGTCCAGACACATATTGTCCGAAGTAGTTCTCCAAAGATAGCTACAAAACTTGGTTTAAAGCATTGCCATTGGAAGGAGATGCACACAGCATTTACCCAAGTCTTTACAGTACATACTGTTAATGATGTTACAACGAAGGGGGTGGGGATATATTAAATTCGAATATACAATAGTCCAGACACTTATTGTCCGAAGTAGTTCTCCAAAGAAGCGAAACCCTTTTTTGCTACAAAACTTGGTGCAAAGCATTGCCATTGGAAGGAGATGCACATAACATTTATCCAAGTTGGTTTCCTCATTTTTCTGAGAGTTATGGCCCTTCGAACACAAGTACAAATCACAAAAAGTACTTACTGGCGTGGATGTTTGTTTTATCTTATTGGACAACGTTTTGAACTAAATACCTCAAATATACGGTACAGACCTGTCGAAAGTTTAACAATAAGCGGAGTCAAAATGGAGTCAAATCCGGATGTCAAGTTACCAAGCGACCGATAAATATAACTAAAGATAAAAAAAAGTGCCGAGAGACACACAGCTGATGTGAAAAAGCAATCGAAATATTTGCAACAACAGACCGATATAAGCTGCCGATTCGGCCATAATTCTTTAGCTTGGTGTTAAACTTTCGACAGGCCTGTACTGTAAATTATTTTAATTTCATATTTCATATGGAAATGTTGTTAAGATTATATATAATAAATAAATACATGTAAATAAATGAATAAATAAGTAAATAAATAAATGAATGAATGAATACCTGACCCAAGGTGCCTGTGATTTATTTTTGTCCTCATATCTATCATTGCGTTTGTTACAATGCATGCATTTGTTTTACTTGAATTTTAAATTAACTTTCAATAAATTAAATTTTGGAATTTGTGTCGTACTTTTTAATGGATGGAATGGAGTTGAGTAATGGAGTTTTAAGCCACTTTACGTTTACACCTACTGTAGGAACCACTCTGTTTGTGTCAAGTGAAATACTCTATATTTTCATAGTAAATAAAACAAACTTGAATAGATATTGATATTCACTTACTTGTACCTAGTCGTAACAACGTAATAATAAATCTGTATGCGTATCCGTGATTAGCCTAGAATATTTCTACACAGAGTAAAATGCTGGCGATACGAGGATTTAAGATGTTGAAAAATCAGGCAAATGGCGGATTCTGTCGCAGATACGACGTTAAACGTCACCAAGGACATCACTTCCGGTGTAAACATCGCCATTTTTGCCATGCAAAATCCCCATACCGTCAACATTTTCCTTTCTACAGAAACACTTTATGACAATTCCAGATGCGCATATAGGTTTTCAGTTACGATTAGGCACAAGTAGGTGAACAAATATCAAATATTATTAATTTGATTTGATTTTCTGTGGAAATAAAGACTTATTAACTTACACAAACAGAGTTTTTGCAACAGTACGTTTTTCACTTAATTAGAGGCGGCAAGCTCAGGGATGTTGGCGGAAATCAGTGTTTTCCATTGGTTGCTTAGTTACCATAGAGATGTCTCTAAGTTGATGAGTTGAGTAATGATTTTTAACGTCCTAGTCAAGAATATTTCACTTATATCGAGACGTCGCCAGCTATAGACAAAGGTGCAGAAATTTTGCCTGTACGTTTCGCTGATGGCATCATACAGCAGGGTTCTTTATCGTGTTACGCCTACCGTGGCACGGGACCTCGTTTATTTAAAGTTTCAATCCGAAAGAACCGTAACTTTCATTTTGTATTGCCGAGAGCTTGGCGAAAGAACAGTGGCTACCCACTTTCATGTCGGGTCAGACCCGGTCGGACCCACGACCTCCTACTTACGGAGAGAGCCTTCAACTGATATGCCGTAGTGGTCTCTATAACACAGTGTAGTCAGTTACCATATAAATGCATCCGCAGCTCATATGCAGGTTACACCACACTGGTAACTCAGGTTTCAGTTACTGGTCAGTATACATGAATTCGGGTCAAGGTCGGCCAGCTTGCAAACTTTGTTGAGCTTCATGTGATTATGCTATGTATAAGGCTACAAGCTTCTATGCCTTTTGGCTCGTACCAAGAAGATATTTAATGGTTTTACTACTTCCAAAGGCAGCCTGCTTCAGCATAGAAGTACCATGTCACCAGCAAAACCTACTTAGGAAAGAGGTCAACCATCTTAGCATACTTTCTAGAGCTTCATATGGTGAGGTTTTTTGTTCTTTGGCATTTTGGTGCTCTGTGACCTTGAACAAAGGTCAAGATTAACCAGGTAATAAAACTAGAAATTGTTTGAGCCACCGGGACCAAGTGAGCTATATTTAGTAGAATGTGGCAGAATCCAACAAAACTGAATTGCACCAACTAATACGATTGATCGAATGTGGTTTTAAGTCGAGTCAAGAATATTTCACTTATATCAAGACATCATCAGCTATATGTCAAACATTAGAAATTATCTTTGTGGTGTCTAAAAGTCTGTCCCGAGCCATAAGGCCCATCAGGCCGGAGCTTATCCCGGTTTCGGTGGCGTTAAGCGACTGAGAGTACAAGACTCTCCCCTGAATGGGACGCCGGTCCATCGCAGGGTTAACCCCCAGCATTTTGCTGTTGTGGTGTGCTTGGGGTAAAAAGGGTTTTTAGCGTGCCATGCCTACAGGTTTTTAAGGTCTCTTTCAAAGAATCCAGTGGCTTTCATTTCGAAAATGCTGAGTATATGTCACAAAGAACAGTCACTTAACTATTTTCAATTCTTGGTCAGAATCAGAAAGGTCTTAAACCACAACCCCCAACATACAGACAAAAGACTCTACCAATTGAGCTAACATTACGTTACACCAAACAAGACAATACCATGATTAAGTTTCACTGAATTATACCTTGTAATTTTGAATGGCGAATTAAAAATTAGTATTGACACAACAAGCAAGATGCTGCTCTATGCCATAACCTTAAATGGTCATTTGGCCACGTGAGCTCAAATGCATAACCTCAAGTGGTCATTTGGCCAGGTGAGCTCAAATACATAATAACCTCAAGTGGTCATTTGGTCAGAGCGAGCTCAAATGCATAACCTCAAATGGCAATTTGACCAGGTTAGCTTAAATGCATAGCATTACTCTTATGGTCATTTAGCCAGGTCAGCTCAAATGCATAACCTCAAATGGTCATGTCAGCTCAAATGCGCGCCCTCAAATGGTCATTTGGCCAGGTGAGTTCAAATGCATAACCTAAAATGGTCATTTAGTCAAGTGAGCTTAAATGCATTACCCTAAATGGTCATTTGGCCATGTGAGCTCAAATGCATAACCTCATGTTGTCATTTGTTCAGGTGAGCTCAAATACATAACCTCAATTATTCAATTGGCCAGGTGAGCTCAAATGCATAACCTCAAATGGTCATTTTGCCAAGTAAGCTCAAATGCATAACCCTAAATGACCAGTGAGCCAGATGAGCTCAAATGCATTACCCTAAATGGCCAGGTGAGCTCAACTGCACATCTCTAAATGGTCAGTGAGCCAGGTGAGATAAAATGGTTTCGATATCTTAAATCAATCGGACTTAAGTTCTGATAAAATGTCATTTGACCATGTGAGCTCAAATTCATTACCTCTAAAGGTCAATTGGCTAGGTGAGCTCAAATGGTCATTTATCCAGGTGAGCTCAAATGGCTTTGGTATCTTAAAACATTCGAACTCAAGTTCTGATAAAATGATATTTATTGTTCTAAACTGCTATACATATACAAATAACATGTGATATCATAGATATCATTTTTTATAAAATTTACCTAAAGATTTATCCACTTTTGGCATACAAACACACAATTCTGGTATCCTCGACCAGCTAATTAAACTAAGTATGGTGACGATTTTTTGTCATTAAAAAAAAGAGTTCCAGAGTGGAGTGAAGTAATGGTGTTTTATGCCTTGCTAAGAAATGTTCAAACTAACAAACTTCCTCACATCAGTGGAAGGCAGTGAGAAGCTTTGTGACACTGTAGTTGACTGTCTTTATTACAAACAGCACTTTCCAAAATCTGCTTAACCTTCTGGAGCACCCAGTCTCACTTCCCTGGTGAAAGTTCACATGTTTGTTTGCCAGTTTCAAAGCTATTACTTTGCTTTGGGATTGTGGCTTGGACATGGATTGGTTGTTGTTATTTGCTTTTGATTGTTATACAGTAGTTGAGTTGAGCTATAGCTGGCAATGTCTCGATATAAGTGAAATATACATGTAGTATTTAAATACCTATGTGCTATGGATTCTATTAAATGTTTTTGTTACATAGAGATTTTGGCAGATTACACATTAAATAGGATAAAATATCAAACAAAAGTCACCATACTCCAATATCTGCTAAGCAAGAAGTAAATCACATAATATCTATATGAAAACCAAAAAATACACACAGTCATACATAGTCATACACAGTTAAAGGCAAACAACACTAACCTGTCCGCTTGACCTATCATTAAGAATATGATTATATCCATAGATGATGATCCACCCAATACATGGGCTGTGTTATGATTTACAGTTAACACATAAACAATGCATGTTTCATGATGTATAAATATTTTTAATTACAGGTCAAGAAGACAGGTCAATGTTGTTTGTCTGTACACACAAGCTACTACATGTATCATGATGTATAAAGTTTTTAATTACAGGTCAAGAAGACAGGTCAATGTTGTTTGTCTGTACACACAAGCTACTACATGTATCTTAAAAGAGGTAATGGGTCATTTTGCTCATCTGAAGGGTGTGTTGAATATAGAGACTTGGAGACATAAACAGTCACACATATCTACTATGCTGCATGCCAGTATTATCACAAACAAGAGAACTATGGTCCTTTTTGCTCACCTGTAGACATATTTGCAAATATATATATATATATATATATATACATTTTGCTGCAAGACAGTATTTTCACAAAAACATCTATGGGCCTTATTGCTCACCTGAATAACATATCCACATACATACAGTCACACATATCCACTATGCTGCAAGCCAGTGTTCTAACACCTAACCTAATAAAAAGTATTTTCTATGTATTTGGCAATACTTGGAAGCCAAATTGACGTATCGCCGGCCACGCTTTTATGTTCTGACACAGGCCGCCATCAAGGTAGCAAAGCAGCGTCACGACAACTAATGACGTTCTAGTGTCAGTGATGTCATTAAATGGGAAAATTAAGACCGAGTTTTCATTCCTTTTGTGTGTAATTCAAGCACGCTGAGCCATTGTTGGAACATTGTGGGCGTGGCCGGCGATCAGTCAATTAACAACTCACACATACACAACAAAATGCAGACAAAAACATTCAAGACATGCAACACAATTGAATATTTGAAATACATGTACTTTCATTTTTGCAATAATACTGTAGGCAACCTGCACTTATTACATAAACAAAATTTTTCAATTCCCAATTCAAGATAATCAAATTTGGTGTCGTTGATCTATGCATATAGTCCGACGGATGGGGTTTTTTTTTTGGAAAAAGAAACAAATTTTTATGTACCAAACCATGTATTGCTGAATTAAATGGTAGAAAAAATTAATTTCATACATATATGAAAAAGACAATCGGTAATTAAAATTTAAAAAAGTTGTACCCGATCGTTTTGTCATTTCGGATAGAGAGAAAGTAGAGTTTTGCAGATCCTACCGTCGCTATGAGGGGGTACATTCTAGCGGTTGTATGCATAACTGGATCATTTAGTTGTTTTACCAGTTCCGAATTTTTACTACCGAATAATCTAAAATTTCAATCCCGTTCAATTAAAGGAATCGCAAAATAACTTTCTCAATTTGCTGTTTCTAATGTACGACAGATTGTTGGTGACCTAGTTTAACGATGTAAACAAATCATGATCACGGAAATGCTTTTTTCAAGAAAACATACTACCACGTGTTTTTGAGGACAGGTGTCGATATTTTGGAATCAGTAAACATTTGTATTATTACACCACATAAATTTTATTTCCTCTGCTTGTGGATGACGTCTGCAGCAGCGCTTATATGAAACCCTGTTCGGAACTGGTAAAACGACTGTATTTAAAATTTGCATACAACGCTGTACGAATTATCTCCCTTTCACGAAAGTAAAATCTAATCGATAAACATTTTAAAATATGACACAATTGCCTCAACATTAAAATACGTTATCATAACCTTCAAAATAAATTTAAATTTCCGTAGATTTCACGAAGAATTCATTAAACAACCTGCCGTTGCTGTTCATTTCTTAAAAAGTTATGATTTTACATCGTAGGACGCAAACTTCTCGAACTACTTTTTATTGTAAACATGAGATCAGTTCGCCAAATTGCAGAAATTATTAGATGCATCCCGTCGCAATATTTTACTAGATTCTGAAATGTATTCCGAAAATTTATTCCAAATGTGCATATGTAACCAAATGCATTACCCGTCTCAGAATACATATCTCACGATAAAACAGATATACTTCTTTCACGCTCATTTATCAGGCGCACTATTTCCAGGTGTACTCATATCTTATAATTTCATAGCAAAGAAGCTCGATATCTTGGAAGAAAGCGATGGCAAAGTACAGGTTCACTTTGTTCACGCTGTACAAAAATATTTTTTGGGGCAAATTTGTAAAACAATTACTCTCACATAATAAACACGAAAAAAATTTCCAATTTACATTAAGCCTAAAAAAAAAATATGTGTGTTTCCGCTAACATAGAATTATTATAAAGAGTCTGTAGGTTGATTTTTTTTTATTTTTTTTTTTTTTTTATTTTTTTTTTTAAATAGCATATGTTATGCATGTGTATGTAATGTATTATGTTAAAATTATATTATAAATCTAAAATGTGTTGTTTAAGTTATTTTAGATAATTTAGATGTAATTTAAAATTAAAAATATAACTAAAATCAAAAACATGTACAAACCATACGTGTTGCTGACTTGTTTTTGATACAATAGAGTTTTAATTGAAAAACGAAAACAGATTTTCAAAAATACGGGAAAAAATATGGAGTCGGTCCTTTTTTAGTTGGGTCTGTCGGGTTAGCAGTAACACACATATTTTTTTTAAGCCTTAGTAAAAAATTCTAAATTTAAAAGCATAACAAATAATAATTTATGACGGTATATTAGGTATTCCAAAATATTTTGTGTTGCGACAAATTCACAAAAAATGGCCATGGAATAGAGTTAACCAGTGTACCATGATTTAATACCACCCTCCAAGAGTAAGGCCATTTTTACAGGAAAACCTGAACTGAAGCAATTCCATCTCCAATCATGGCAATGGGAATAATAGTTCTGCAGAATCGTTATGGGGTATCACATGGTATCTGATGAAGAAATGCAAATGCCAGCCCATTGCAATGGAATTGAAAAGAAGACAATTCAGATGGCTAGGACATTACTGAGGATGCCACAAGAACGCATTCCTAAATTAGCACTACGTTGGTCACCACCTGGAAAGAGAAAACCTGGCAGACCTCGGACCACCTGGAGAAGGACCATCCTATCTGAACTGCAAGAACAGGGATACAGCCTAGGACAAGCCCAGCATATAGCACAGGGCAGAGGGAAGTGGAAGGAACTAGTAAAGGCCTTATGTCACACTAGGGATGAAGAGGAGAGATGAGGTGAGGTGAGGTGACATGGAACACTGGCAAATCATGTTACAGTGAATTATAGCAGCAACATTTAATACAGTCAGTAACAAAATCAATCACTCATTATAATATAAAACTCTACACCATACTGTCATTTCACCGTCGACCGAAAAAACCAAACTGTTTTCTTTTCTGATCACTTTCTTGTAAGGATTTCGCCTGTCTTACTTGTTCCTCCTGTAGTTTCCTCTGATTTTCTTTGAAGGCTTCTATTGGATCATCAAACTGACTATAGTAATCTAAAACTTCTCGAACATCTTCGACGCCAGTCTGTCCAATCGCACGCAAGAAGGACGCCAAATCGTACAGTGTCCTGTCCTCGTCTTCACCTTTCCACTTTTTAAGCTTGAAGCCGTTTCGTGTATTTAGTGAGTACGATTTCTCATTCCAGTCTATAAAGATAACTTTAGATAAGTCCCTATTTAAACAAGAGAGATCTTTTATATGGTGATTGTTCTTGTAATGTGTGGCGTCTCGATATAACCTATATGTAATATAATTCTGTGGGTCTAGCGATGTAATTAATGGGTCTGCAGTTAAACCAGTCTCCGACGTATAGATGACAACTTCAAAGTGGGGTGGGGCAACTTGCTGCAGAAAGTAATCTACACCTGGTCTCTTCTTAAAACGCCATCCTGCAAAGACAAAAGATAAATAAGTGAGTACCGGTAAGTGGAAAAGAGTACAAAGGATATGATGGAGAAAACCAGAGCATCTGCAGTGTTCATTCTAACATTTTTCAAAATCTTTCCTATAAAATGCCATAGCATCAATATAGATCTTTGTATTCATGTAATGGTAAATATAGCCCCTAAGGCCCTAAGAATAGGTCATTTGGCAAAATTAAGGAATCCATGGCCCCCTTCTAGAATGAACACTGTACCTGGAAAAACCCATCAACTCAAGTGAAGTACAAGTGTAATGGTGGAGAGAACCACCAACTCAAGTGGGGTGGAATACAAATGTAATATTTTTTTGTTATCATCAAGATTCTTTTGCTTAAATTAAAGTGCTCTGTCAGTTAAAGACAGGTGAGGAAGCCAGAGCGCCTGGAATGACCCATCAACTGGCCGAGTAGAGTTCAAATGTAATGGCAGTCAGTTATAGAATGGCAGAGGAAACCAGAGTGGAGTACAAATATTATGGTTTTTTATGCCCTAGTCAAGGTTTTTCATTTGAATCAAGGTCAGATAAGTTAAAGGGTGTTGGAGAAAAACAGAGTACCCTTGGAAAACCTCTGACCTTCAGTAACAGAAATAAACGTTTTAACACTACAATCTGCCCTTGTGTGGTAAAACCTTGACAATGATAGGTACTGTGATCTATAGACCACTCTGCCACTGATTTTTGTGAGTGTCTGGCTCAAGAGCAAGAAATCTTTGGTTTGAATCAGACTGGGTCATACATTATAACATAACAGTTTAAAATTTGAGAAACTGCTTCCTTGCCAGGCACTCGGGCATTAAGACAACAGAATTTACTGGTTCCCTCATGTAAAGTGAGACTGGGGAACTGGGTCTGCAAAATAATGACCGAGTGATTTAGCTTCTTAAAGTGAGTGAGCAATAGAACAACTCTCACATATAAATCAACATGTTCTTATATCAATCCAAGGTGACTGACAAAACTGTCTTTTGTCCCTAATAGCTGAATAATCAATTGCTACTGCAACATTATACAAAAACTAAGGTAAAATGAGATGTCAAGTCCCAGTCAGTTCATTGAAACTGAGCTAAGTTAAGCTCTGATGAGCACATAAGTTCTGGAAAAACTTTTTACGTAACTGAAACACTGATTGATTGAATGGGATTTTACATCTCAGGCAAGATATATTTCACTTATATTGAGACATCACCAGCTATAGGTGAAGTGGAGTGCACATAGGGCAATGTGCAGGAAGGGTTCTTGAATACACCACACCTGCTGTGATACAGCACATCAGTTTTTAAGGTCACTTCTGAAGGACGTACGAGTCTATGACTCAATTCTAAATGCTGGCTGCTTGGCAAAAGAACAGTCACTACCCACTTTCAAGTCTTGGGTTCAAACCCACAACATCAATCCAATTACAAAGCGAGCACTCTACCAACTGAGCTACCGCAGTGGTAGACTCTGGAAGGGGTTTAAACCCATGACCTGCCATATACAAAGTGATTACTCTACCAACTAAGCTACCATAGTGGTATACTTAACATAAAGACAAGACTTATGTATTAACCTGTGCTATAACTCCAGTCAGGGTGGACAAGGATGCCTGTCATTTCCATCACCAGTGTGAATGGTGGCTGTATGTAGGGGTACTCCACAGGGTCTGGTAACAGTTTGGGTCTAGATGGCTCCTCTATATCTTTTAGCGTTTTGTTAAAATTTGACATAAATCTCTTCATATGTTGTGTTCCCCGAGGTAAATGATCAAACTCATCTGGGATTGGATTTCCTTCAGCATCTTTCTGTGGAAAAAACCATGGAAACAAGAAAACTACGGCACAAGAGCCCCAAATGGCGATCAAAACAGTTGACCAAAACCACGTGGTTTTATAAAATTCTTTTTTCTTCTTTTCATCTTTTGGTTTTGTGTCTGTCTGCTCCTGTCCCGAATCCGAGGAGGTAGATTCTTGCCTCGCTAAAACTTGACACCTAAACCATTTTTCTGATGAAATACCTAAAAATTGCGGTTTAGAACTAAAGTTTACACAGCATATCTTTACAAATGGAAATGTCTTATAATGTCCACTCAATCCCCTTGTCAACTGACAAAAAGGAGAACCACTTGTTACACTGACATATGAAGGACGAAAGATTTGTTTTATAAGCGGCATGGACCTGCTGAGCGCAGCCATCTTGGTATCTTCTTTTCCTGTATGAGAATTCCCACCATTTACCGGCGCACCATCTGTGAACGCGCCTTGTTATCCAAAATCAGTAACAGTGGTTTTCCTTGACTTAAATTTGGCAAATTTTGACAATCATTTAATTTTAATTTACTAGAATTAACAAAAAACCAGAATTACAAAATGACCATTGTAACAATATTTACAGTTTGAGTTTAAAATGATACGTTATTCTGAATTCAGATGATCAAATTCGCCGGTTACGCAATCCGTTGATTACAAGGCTGAACAATTCTACAGATTTATCCGTTCTTGACGGATTTGTAATAAAAAAAACAGATAAACGGACGGATGAAATAAACAGTTCAAGTTAGACGGATTTTTTCAGTTTGGTTGATTTTTTTATATTAAAATGTACTTAAATTTGGGCAGTTTTATTGAAATTGTACCGAAACAAAGACTTTGCAGTGTTTGCGAATATCGCTGGCGATATAAAAACAGTGGCGGATTTAGGGGAGGTGTTGCGGGGGTTGCAAACCCCCCCCCCCTTTGAAAAATTTAAAGAGAGAGAGAGTGAGATATTGACTGATTAAAATTATTTTCTTGGCCCCCATCGGGGCTCTGCCCTAGCCCCATCGTCTATGGAAGCTCGCGCCTTCGGCGCTCGCATCTAGCATTGATATAATTCTCGTCCCTCCCTTTAAAAAATCCTGTATAGATCTCAACCTCCCCTTTCAAAAAATCCTGGATAGTTCTCAACCCCCCACCCCCCACCCCCCTTTCAAAAAATCCTGTATCCGCCCCTGGCTGGCGATATAAAAATATACCAAAGTGAGAACCTTACTCGCTCCCTCAAAAAGTACCAAATCGGACCGGCAAATTATTGAATTTAATTAGTCAGCCTGTTGATTCCCTTACTAAAATTTTTCTTAAATAAAATCTGACAAATTTCAAATCTGAATGATTTTCTTATTTTAAAGATCGTGTTTGAACTTAGGCCGGTGTCAAATTTAAGTTTTTACTTTGTGTAAGTGTTCATAGTACCATAAAAAATTGCAAAAATTTGCCAGATCATTTAAAAGCACTGTGGTACCTCAGTTGGTAGAGTGCTCGCTCCGTAAGTAGGAGGTCGTGGATTCGAAACCCGACAGGGTCTGACCCAAGGTTTGAAAATACATATATGTATAGTGACAATGCAATGCACAGGCAAAATTTCTGAACTCTTTGCCTATAGCTAGCGACGTCTCGATATAAATGAGATACCAGTATTCTTAACCGGGACGTTAAACACCATTACTCAACTTAGATAATTTAAGTTCAGCGAGAAAATTTTAGTTACTGGAGGATGAATGATTGTGAAACTGTAACCAGAACGTGACCTGTTAGACGTAAATATTAAAAAGCCAAAATTAGGTCAAGTAAAAGAAATTTGCAAAACTTGAAAAAAGCACGTCCCACTTTTCATCTTTGTTAATTTTTTTAAATATATTCATGCACATGTGTACATTTAAAACCACAAAGTATATTCTTAACATCCCAGAGTCAAACGTTGAATGTTTCACTTATATCGAGGCGTTGCTAGCTATAGGTTATCTGCCTAGCAGACAGTTTTTATATACCCGATCAGTTACACGATCAACCAAGTAAATATAGATCTAAATTAATAAAAACAATTATAATACGCAAAGGAATGTTTAAATCGGGATCCGTCGGCTAAATTTTCAGTCAAGAGGCCCGCATATGACCGTAAAATGCCTCATACACATGAATCATTTTTTACCATCACCATTTCATACTTGTTCCCGAATCAGTTGCCATCAATCAATCAATCAATCAATCAATCAATCAATCAATCAATCAATCAATCAATCAATCAATCAATCAATCAATCAATCAATCAATCAATCAATCAATCAATCAATCAATCAATCAATCAATCAATCAATCAATCAATCAATCAATCAATTCGAGTGGTAGATTCCATGCTTTCTAAAGAATCAGATGTCATTGTCAAAATTAGATATTTAGTAAAATAAATAAATAAATAAATTCCACTTACTAAGAGTTTACTATTTCATACTTTTTCCTGAATCAGATGTCATTGTCAAAAGATAAATAAATAAATAAATAAATAAATAAATAAATAAATAAATAAATAAATAAATAAATAAATAAATAAATAAATAAATAAATTCCACTAACGCTCTTCAACTATCATGTCAGAAAAAACACAAAAATGAATTATTGTGTTTAAATATTGGATTAAATTTAAAGAAAAGGATAAAGACAATAATTATTGATATATTCCGAACAGGTGTTTCCGCGTACTCGTCCGTTTTCGTTTTGTGAATTATACAGTAAATGAAACTTCCGTCTATTAGAAGAAAAATGGGTTTTTGTCAGATTTCATGTTTGTGCCCATACGATTGTGGAAAGAGTCTGCCATTTCTGAGGTATATAAATCAAAATAACACCCACAGGTCATTAATATTAGTATGCATTTTAATTAATCAGGTAAATCTTGTTCCAAACAGAGATGATAGGGACCAACTGCCACATCCCTTTTTTATGTTTGGGGGAACGATCATCAGGTTGGAAAATCCCTTCGTATTCAAAGAATTTTAATGCGATGTTATTTTTTCACAGTATTTTTTTTAAAAAACGTAAATGTTTAGGAAATCTGTAAGATTCTGAAAACAAAACCACAATGATTTTTAAACCGAAATATTCCAATTCTTCTATTAGTCTTCCAAATACATGGATTTTAAACACAAACCCCAAACAAGACAAAAATTAACTGGGGTTAGATTGGCTGATTAGTCAGATTATTTTCCATTGTCTCTCGATTTAGTTCATTGAGTAAACTGAGTAATCAAACCATCTGTTTACATGTGCAGTGTACAACTGAGTGTAAAGCTGTAATCGTGAGACAGATATTGTGATATACAGAGACGTGCAAAAAGTATTCGGTCACTTTGTAAAATCCTTCTCTATTTTATATAAAACCATGTGATTTTAAAAAAATTGTCAAAAATTTATTTCTTTGTCAATTTCCATGATTTTTTTCACTTTTAAATGTAAAATTAGTTGAAGTTTGTTCTAAAAATAATTAGAAAGGTAATTTCGTTGTTTTGAATAGTTAAACGTTGTAAATTCAACAGATTTGTTTTAAAAAATAAAATCTACTATCTCAGTTACAGTGTGTGCCAAACTTCGTCGGACAAGTCCGATAAAATTACCGCTGGTCCGATAAAAAATCAGATTTTTCCGGACCGTATGTCCAGTAACCAGTTCGAAAAATAGAGAGCGCCAAAAATCCGGATTTAGAGTTCGATCCGATTCGAATTTTATTATTGCCACCAGACTTCCGTTATTACAAAAATACATTCCATGAGCTATTCCTGGGAAATCAATAACGGAAAGCTACGGGAGGCGCAAAATATGAAGAAAAACTTGAAAGAAAATTTAGGCAGCATTGGATGGAGGGGCGACCATGGTTACAATTTGACAAGGAGAATTGCGTAATAAAATGCACACTGCTTTGAATTTTACAGGTTGGGAAGCGCAGCACACAATAATAATTTAAAAGGCCAGAATACATTTATTTGTACTTCCATAAATAAATGTATTCTGAATTTCTAAATTATTATTGTGTGCTACGCCTTTCGACCCGACCTGACCCGACGCATTTCTCCTTGTCAAATTGCAACCATGGTCGCCCCTCCATCCAATGCTTCTTAAATTTTCTTTCAAGTTTTCTTCATAATTTGTGCCTCCCGTAGCTTTCCTATTTAAAAGGGGAAAATAAGTAAATATTTACAAAACCTTAACATTGTTTTCTTTTTATTGAGGAATTTTTGGTCCAGTAAAAAACTTTATGGTCTGGTAAAGTTTCTACGTTTACCAGACGGGATGTCCATTAATCATTTTGAAAGTTTGGCACACACTGCAGTTAAATATTTAACATGCTGTCCACCTTATGATTTCTTGAATGTTATAAGACGGACAATAATTTGAAAATCAGTGAAAGAAACTACAACTAATTTTTGATTTATCAGTGAAAATTTTATAAAAATTGACAAAGAAATAAATTTGTGACAATTTTTTAAAAACACATGGTTTTATAAGAAATAGAGAAAGATTTTACAAAGTGACTGAATACTTTTTGCACGTCTCTGTAGCTAATATCTTTTGACGATATCATTGCAAAGATATCATAATATTTCTATGCTTAATATGAAATTGCGGTTAGCTAATATATATTGAAAACAGTTTACACTATGTTTTCATTCCTGATTGCCAAAATCGCCATTGGCTACTACTTTATGAGAAATTCTTTGAAAAATAACCTATTTTAGCAAATTTGTGAAAAAATACTTTAAAAAGGGCTTTATTGTCACAATTTTTTAAAATTTGGCTAAAATAATTTGAAAATTGTGGAAACCTAGGTATGCATTGATGTAGTGTATATTTATTACATCCCCCATCAGCAGTGATTTGTCTGTAGTTCACTGTAAAACCACAAATCACGATCAATGCACAAGTGATGCATTGATTTCAAAGAATTTATTTTAAGTAATAGGGTACCAAGATATGGTGATGTAAGCTTTATTCCACGATATCATCATTGACAAATCCTCTGTGACGATAATTGAGATGGCAATATATAATAACAGCACTTACTTAGTGACAACAAGAACAATCACAATGCAAGTTAAAACAGGGTAAAACGTCTATGGCTTTATGTTTAAATTTTCTCACATATGTGACAAGTGACCACTTTTCATAATAGTAAGAGTTGAGTTGATTAATGGTGTTTAACGTCCCAGTCAACAATAGCTATAGGCAAAGGTGCAGAAATTTTGCCTGTGCATTTTGCTGATGGTATTATACAGCAGGGTTTCTTTATCATACCAAGCTTACCGTGACACGTTGCCTCATTTAAGTTCCCATCCAAAAGAACCGAAGTTTTCATTTTGTGATGCCAAGTGCTTGGTGAAAGGACAGTCACTACCCTCTTTCAAGTTTTGGGTCAAATCCAGTCAGGTTTCGAACACACTGTCTCCCACATATGGGACCACTTTTGATAATAGTAAGAGAAAATAACATGTACATATGCAGAATCCAAATGCAGGAAAAATGAAAATTGGAATCTATAAATGAGCAAATTTAATCAATTACTTGATTTATTTTGAGATAAGTGGATTTTAATCTCATGGTCAAATATTTTCATCTCAAACTCAGCAATTCCATCCTTATGTTCGGATATTTTCATCTCAAACTCAGTGGAACCTTGAATAATTTTCAGCATACTGTATTTTTAAAAAAATGTCAGAGTTCTTTCCCTTCAACCTCATATGTTTGTGTTTTCTAGGTTTCCACAAATTTAAAATAATTAGTAGCCAAATTTCCAAAATTTGTGAAAATATTTGCCTTTTTTAAGTACTTTTCCACAAATTTGCTAAAATAGGTTACTTTTTGAAAGAATTCCTCAGAAATTAGTAGCCAATGGTGATTTTGGCTACCAGGAATGGAAACATAGGTTTTATGTCATCTGAAACAGGACATGGCTTCAATTAGTAATTCAGTTTTAACCATCCAACACCGTACACCTTTGTTTGGATCAAATAAAAAAATCATTGTATGTCTCAGCCTGGATGTGGATTTTCATGACCCTAGTTTATTGGCATGTCGGAAATGCATGTAAGTGGAATGTGGTAATTTTGAGATCCTTTAACTTACATCTTTGATAGTGGAAGAAACTGGAGGTGATCAGTGGTAGGTCATCTGCCTGAAGAGAAGGAGATCATGGGTTTAAACCCCCATCTGTGTCATACTCAAGAGAGTATTGACTGGTTCACCCATTGTCAGTATAATGTGACTAGAAGAGTGGTATACTTTTATTCAGAGCACTGACTCTGTGAGCTAGCACCTTCAAGTTGTCCTGAATGTGCACTATTGTAGGCAAACACTCACACATCTCATGCATACATGAACTTGTTTTTAGATTAAACCTTGAAGGTTAATAAACTTGCTCTCATAGCGAATAGTTGAAAAATTGTTGATGCAACATAATTCAAAACAACCAAGCAACTATAACTGAACACATCAATATTAGTGAAAGACCCTTTCCCTGGTATGTCCACTTCAATTCATTCCTGTAACAGAATTATTATACCCCCAGCTTAAAAAGTGGGGGGGATATGTAGTGATAGGGGTGTCCGTCCGTGTGTCATACCTGCCGCTTAAAAAGTGGGGGTATATAGTGATAGGGGTGTCCGTCCCTCTGTCCTTCCGTTGCACCTTAGGGTACCTATCTCTTATCTGCAACTCCTCCTAAACCCTTCAATGGATTTTCATGAAACTTTCACACAATCTTTGTGATATAATGTAGATGTGCACCGCCTATTTAAAAATTTGATCCAATGGATTTTTGGGACCAAGGGGTATTTATTGTGAGCTTGTGGTTCACAGTGTTTCTAGTATATATTATCTTTCTGTGTATTTTCAGGGACCATAGAGAAGAAGGATTGTATTGTTAAACAAGTAATGAATTGCTGATATACATCTATAGATATAAGATAGTCATGAATGGTAAGGATGTATTGATGATTTTGTTTAACCATATACAGTAGAACTTCGATGGCTGGAAGTCCATGGGACTTTGGCCAAGTATTCGAGTCATCGGGGGTTTGAGCGACGGAACTTCTAGAGGCAATCTTCATTTGATTTAGGTTTTAGTCTCTTTAAAAATATTAAATTCACGATGATATCTCGAAGTTTTCAAACTTCATTTGTAAATGAAATGTTAAACTTCGAATAACAAATCTATCGATATCGACAGTTCATTTGAATTAAATAAATTAGGTTGAAAGTAAAAGTAAATAACAACAACTGATGATGTAAAATAAACTTACTTTATTATCATTATAATACAGAGCACATGGTATTGCCGGTAATTAATAATCACCGGAACTACCGGTAATACATGCATTTTCCAATGAAATGTAAGACAGAAGATGAGATAAAAGTCAATCATCTAGCTTGGACTCAGGTGTATTGCCGATCGAGCACCCACGGATCGTAATGGGATTAAGAGATTACTCAACTGATCACGATTAATTACTAATCTTGAGTAACACTCAATATTCAAGGCATCGACGTTCAAGCGATTGAAGTTCTACTGTATAGTGCAGTACAGTCAAACCTGTCTATAAATGCCACACAAGGGAACCAGTAAAAGTGACCTTTAGGGACAGGTTCAAATAATATGAATAAAGACCAATTAAGATAAAATTCTACTGGCCTTTGTAAGCAAGTGGCCCTTGTATAGAGGTGGACTTTAAGGCAGGTTCGACTGTAATACCACAATGGATTTAACCAGTGTGCAATATGATCAATGCAGCTTAACATTTGTGCAGAATGTTTTGGAAAAAGTTTACGTAACAAAATCCCACAATAGCAACAATTCTACCGCAAAATATCAATTGATGCAATTCCATACATTTTTGTATCCAATAGAGCTAATTGTTCCCACAAACGTTAGGGGGTATCACATGGTACACTGGTGAACCCCATTCAGTGCAACCATTTGTTCAGTCAGACTTTGTCATCATATGGCGGGTGTATCTAGCTAAAAAGGAGGTGCTTATCCTTCCCGAGCAACCAACCTCACTTCCCTGGTGGAAGTTTACGTGTCTAACCTAACTTGTCAGTTCCAAAATTTTTACTTTGCTTCTGGATTGTGATTTGGACATGGATTAGTATGTTTGTTTTTGATTAATAGTTTGGTTGGGAGAATAACAAAGAAAAACATAAAAGAAATAGATTCTGGGACTTCAAAATACTCTGACAATTAACAAGCTTGCATAGTTATGGAATTGCATAATATAGAACAGGGCTCTCTTTGGGTCATATTTCGGGGCCAGTATTCTGGCTATTTCACAAGTCAAAAATTTATGGGTTTTTTTCGCAATCACTTTGCCAGTTATCACAGTTTTGGAAATTTCAGCTTCAAAACCAGTATATTTTGAGTTTTCTTTTTCACAATTTTGGCCATTATGATGCTTATTTTGAATTATAGTCATTTCCTACCATGACCATTTCTTACAAACATTTCGTCCCATTTTAACAGCCATTTTGTACCTTGACCATTTCAAACCATAATCTTTCACCATTTCGTACTGTAAACTCGTAGACATTATAATGTTTCAGTTCATGTTTTAATTCTACACAGTACAAATTTTTCAGAAATAATCTAATAGAATTTTAAATAATGATTCTAAAATCTTAATTTGTGTGAAATTTTTCATTTGTCTGTGTGCATTGTATGATCTGTCTGTCTATGAGATTATTCCTCCTAATAAAATGGTCACAAAGGCAGTGCTGAAAGTCTAGGCTTTAATCAGTCACCGTAGTGTTTTGTGCCTTAGTCACTTATATCAAGGCAGTCAGTTTTATTGTATCCCAATTGCTCTATGAATATTTTTGAACCTGCACATAAGAACCACCTGCCTATAAAGGCCACTGTTACTGGTTCTTTTGGGTGGCCTTTATAGACAGGTTTTACTGTATGTCACTTATATCAAGGCAGTCAGTTTTATGATGAGTAGGCTAGAGATACGTGTAACATTTTGCAAGTAAACTCTCTTGTTAAGTCCTCTAGACATCAAGTATAACACCACTTACCAAGAGCATGCTACAATCATGACCATGTTGTCAATGGCGCCAAACTAGAACTCTTCAACTTCCGGAGGTAGTAAAAGCAACTGGAGATTGTAATAGCAAAAACGGATATGGTTCAGGACCTGATTGCCTATCAGTCAATGATGAAACTTAACACTCTTGCTCTTTGATTTGACAAACTAGGCGGTGATAGGCACTTTGATCTGTAAGCCTGTGTATTAGACCATTTGGCAACCAAGGTCTTTCACAGGGCCAGTAGTACATTTGAATAGTTCATAAAAAAAATTGGAATTGCATAAAAAACCACTGCAGTAGCTCAGTTGGTAAAGTGATCGCTCCGTAATTGGGAGATTGTGAGTTCGAACCCCCGCCAGGTCTGAACCAATACTTGAAAGTGAGTAGTGACTGTTCTTTTGCCAAGCACTCAGCATTATGAAATGAAAGTCACAGTTCTTTTGGACAAGAATTTAAATTAAACAAGGTCCCGTGTCACGGTGGGCTTGGTACATTAAAGAACCCTGCTATATAATGCCATCAGCACAACACACAGTAAAAATTTCTGCACTTTCGCCTATAGCTGTCGATGTCTCTTTATACATGTAAGTGAAATATTCTTGATTGGGACCTTAAACACCATTACTCAACTCAACTCAATTGGATAAAAGAGGATCATATACAAAATGCTACTTAGATTGTAAACATTTGGTGATTGAACAAGAAGACATTTCAGTGGAATTTTTAACAGATTATTGTTTTCACTATTTTCAGGTGATCAAGAATGGATAAAGACAGTGGCCTAGGAAGTGAACACACTGAAATTTCAAAAGAAACTACAATTAAAGTCAGATCTGAAGGAGAAGAAAAAATCATTGAAACAACAACTGAACTTGGAAATGAAGTTGCTGAGGTAAACATTGACAATTCAACAGAGACTACAACTGGAGTCAGAAATGAAAGAGATGGAAAAACTAGAGTCATTTCTGAAGAGAATGTGAAAAATGTTGATAATTCAGAAAAAGCTAAATCTGTAGTCAAGAATGAAAGAGTTGAGAAAAATGTTGAAGTTTCAACAGAATTCGAAAATGAAGGTGCTGATATAAACATTGGAAGTTCTGAAGAAGCTACAACTGAAGTTAGGAATGAAGAAGATGAGATAGATGTTGGATGTTTAAAGAAATCCACTCCGATAGATTTTGGAAATGATGAAGATCATGATGAGATAAGCTCTGACCATCCAAAAGAAGACACTGCAAAGAGATTTATAGATCATGATGAGATTGCAAAAAAGAAAGAAATCGAACCACCACAAGATTTGCAAATAGAACAACGGGAATGTGAAAAGAATGAAGCAATTGTGAGTGGTGATAAAGACAATAATGAACAAGATGTTTCAGAGAAGGTTGAATTGACAGAAGTTGTCACGGAAAAAGCACAAGAAACAACTGAGGAATGTGAAATGGAAGGCAATAATAAAGATGTGGATTCTGATTGTGTTAACAAGGAAAATGTACAACAGGATAGTATTAAACAAGATGTTTCAGAGGAGGTAGAATTGACAGAAGTTGTCACAGAAAAAGCACAAAAAACAACGGAGGAATGTGAAATGGAAGGCAATAATAAAGATGTGGATTCTGATTGTGTTAACAAGGAAAATGTACAACAGGATAGTATTAAACAAGATGTTTCAGAGGAGGTAGAATTGACAGAAGTTGTCACAGAAAAAGCACAAGAAACAACTGAGGAATGTGAAATGGAAGGCAATAATAAAGATGTGGATTCTGATTGTGTTAACAAGGAAAATGTACAACAGGATAGTATTAAACAAGATGTTTCAGAGGAGGTAGAATTGACAGAAGCTTTATGTGAGACTGTAACAGAAAATCCACAAGAAACATCCGGGGAATGTGAAATGGAAGGTGTAAATGCAGATAAGAAATCTGTTGATGAACACCAAGCTTCAGAGAAAGTAGAAATGACAGAAGCTGTATCTGAGACTGTAACAGAAAATCCACAAGAAACATCCGCGGAATGTGAAATAGAAGGTGTAAATGCAGATAAGAAATCTGTTGATGAACATGAAGCTTCAGAGGAAGTAGAAATGACAGAAGCTGTATCTGAGACTGTAACAGAAAATCCACAAGAAACATCCGGGGAATGTGAAATAGAAGGTGTAAATGCAGATAAGAAATCTGTTGATGAACATGAAGCTTCAGAGGAAGTAGAAATGACAGAAGCTGTATGTGAGACTGTTACTGAAAGTTTACTAGAAACAATAGCGGTAGAAACTTCTGAGGGATGTGAAATGGAAGGCACAAATACAGATGATAATGCTATTGATGTTGATAGTGTGAATGAGGAAATTGTACAACATGACACAGAATCTACTGGGCGCCAACAGAAACAAATTGCTGAAGATGTCACTTCAGAAAATGAAAGTACACCAGATGTGAATGATACACCTAAAATGGAAGGCAGTGTGTCTGAAGATCACCAGGTATCATTGAGTATTTCTGTTGATTGTACTCATGAAGTGATTGAATATCAAGATATCTCTGATGACGAAGATGAACAGATTTCTAAAAATCAGGGTCATCTGTCTGAAGATCAGCAGGCATCAGTGAGTACTTCTATGGAGTGCTCTCGGGAAGTGATTGAATACCAAGATATCTCTGAAGATGAACAAATTTTGGCAACTGAAAATCAGGATGATCTGTCTGTAGATCAGCAGACATCAGTGAGAACTTCTATGGAGTGCTCTCAGGAAGTGACTGAATACCAAGATATCTCAAAAGATGAACAGATTTCGGCTGAAAATCAGGATGATCTGTCAGATGAGCAAATTTCCAAAACTGAAAATCAAGATGATTTGTCTGAAGATGAACAGATTTCTAAAACTGAAAATCAGGATGATCTGTCTGAAGAACAGCAGGCATCAGTGAGTACATCTGTTGATTTCTCTCAGGAAGTGACTGAATACCAAGATATCTCTGAAGATGAAAATCAGGATGATCTGTCAGGAGATGAACAGATTTCCAAAACTGAAAATCAAGATGATTTGTCTGAAGATGAACAGATTTCCGAAACTGAAAATCAAGACAATTTGTCTGAAGATGAACAGATTTCTAAAACTGAAAATCAGGACCATCTGTCTGAAGATCAGCAGGCATCAGTGAGTACTTCTGTTGAAGTGACTGAATACCAAGATATCTCTGAAGATGAACAAATTTTGGCAACTGAAAATCAGGATGATTTGTCTGAAGATGAACAGATTTCTAAAACTGAAAATGAACATGATATTTCTGAAAATGAGCAAATTTCTGGAAATCCATTAGAAATTGACTCTAGCAACATTGAAGTTAAACAAAGCACTAAAAGTGCTGATAAGGACATTTCAGAGGAAAATATTGTGGCAGAAACAAATTCACAGTCAGATTCTGAAGGGATATCTAATTTACAAGGAAGTTCAGGACAAATTGACTCAAACAAAATGGAAGTGAATCAAAGCACTGACAGTGCTGAATGTGATGGAAAGAGTATTACTGTTACAAAAGAATTTATTCAGACTGAAACAAATTCTTCAACTGGGAGCAATGTACAGGGATTGACTGGTGATATGGAATCACATGAAATGGAAATAGAACAAAGCAATAAAGAATGTATAATGATAGAACATATTCAGACGGAAACAGCTTTTAAAGCGAAGAGTAACTCACAAGTGGTCAATGATTCAGAAAAAATGGAAACTGATCAAAACAGACAACCCATGGGGACAGAAGAACACAATCAGACTGAAATCCAGGAAAACCCTGATCAGTCGGGCAATGTTACTGATGCCACTGTACAAAATGAACCAAGTGATTCTGGGAAGGATTCAGGAGAAAATTCTGAATTACATCCCTTAAGTAATGATTTAAAACAAAAAACCATTGAGGACAAAAATGCATCATCAACATTATCATTTCCATCGTCAATGTCATCATCTTCATCACCTGCACCATCTTCAGGGTGTACATTTACATTTAATAAGAACATATTTGCTGAATTGAAAAGCAAGTGTACAAAGGGCAATATCAAGTTATCACCAAAATCTACACATCAAAGAGACAAGTCCCTCTCTTTTAGTGATTCAAAAAGTGAACATGGACATGCACATAAAGTAGAGGAGTCAGACAGAAATATATTTTCCATCTTTGGGAATCGATTGGGTAAAGAAAAAACAGATGTAGGTGAAAAAGTTGAATGCGAATCTATGTGTATACATGAGGCATTTGATACAAGTCAAAGTATGTGTTCTTCTGAGAAAGATGGCAGTGCAATTGTGGAGAAAAATGAGGTAGTAGCTTTAACGTCTACTTGTGATAAAACTCCTAGTGGCATTGTGGAAAAAGAAACTTGTTCTCCTTGTGGTATCGAAAATACATGTGTTGGTGAAACAGGAAATTCAGGGGAAAATGAACAAATAGCTGAAAATAATGAAACAAACATTAAAAGTTGTGAAACTCATTTTAAAATCACTAAAAGTGACCTATCAAAGGGACAAAGTGGTGACATAGTTCTCGAAAGTATTGAAACGGAAAACATTCAAGTTGTGAAAGAGGAGAGTTTAGGCAATAAAGGTCCTTCTCATGAACTAGGAATTGATAATAAAAATATCCTCTCACCACAACAGAATGATGTCAATGGGAAAGAAAATGTTGCTCAAGACATCAATTTGGAAATGGACGAAAGTAGTTATCCTGAACCAATGTCCAGCACAACAGACATTGATTCTTCAAAACTAACCGTTAGCTCAAGCAAAGTTATTTTGGACTCCGATATTAAAATGCCAATAGAGACTCTTGATAAAAGAAAAGAGGACAGTGCTTTGACGAGTGAATCTGATAGTGAATTTAGTAATAAAAACCACGCAGATAAGGATAACGAATCTGTGAGTGAAAGAATTCCAACAGTTGCTCGTCAGACAACTGAATTGCTTGAAAATGTAAAAGATCAGGAGAATGCTTTGTGTAGTTCAGATGACAATGTAAAAGAACAATTCCAGGAAGAACTTGGAAACTCTCAAAATAGAGCTGGTGAAACAGGGAATTTAATACTGTCTGATAAAAAAGAGGTTTATCATCATCTTATGTATGAAGAAATTTCAAGTGATGAGGAGGATGAATATTCGAATGAAAAAGTGTCTGAATGTGAAATGCACGATGAAAAGGACAAAGAACAGTTGTTGAGCATAAGGAAAAAAATCGAAGAAAAAGAAATGATGTCAAAATCTATAGAAAGTAGTGGCAATATGGAAAGTAGTGGCAATATGGAAATGTCTGATACAGTTGAGTCCAAGATTGTTGCAGGGGCTGAGGATTTACAGGAAAATGAGGAGGTTGTCATGTCTGATGAGTCTAATACTTCAGAGTCAAGTAATAAAGTTTCAGACAGTAAAGAGAAAATTATGGGTGATGATAAAAGTGCTATTGATGATGAAAACGAAAACAACATGTTGGATAGGAATGTGTCTATTGTAAGCAGCGAGTCAGAGATATTGAATTCCACCAAAGAAAGTGACAATTTATTACAGCCTGCACCTGACACTGTTCAGGTCATAAAAGACGACAAATTACCAGAAGAATCTGAATCACAGGGTGAAATGGAAGACTTTGTTTTAGAATTAAGCAGCATTTCTTCAGAGGAACATGAAAGAGTTGATGAAAAGGAAGTATTTACACAAGGATTTGGTACAGGTTCTACTGAAGAGGTAATGGAAGCTAGTTTAGTTGACCAAGAAACAATATCTGTTAATGATGAAGAGGCTACTATTGAAAAACAAGATGAACAAAATTTAGTGCAAAATGATGACGATGTGGAACATCAGGATAAAGAACAATTTATAGAAGCTGCTGATCAGCCTGTTGAGGAAAAATACGATATTTCCCAAATTAAGCAAAATTGAAGAGGACCTAAATATTTTAACCAGTAATACTGTAGATGAACAAGAAGTGTCTTTAGCGGAAAGTGATGATAAAAATATGACCGGTGAAGAAAATGAAAACTCTGTGAAAGAAGATATATGTACACAAGCAAATAAAGTGGATGATGATGGTTTTAGTAGTGAAAAGAAAGAAGTGAAATTTGCGGAACCTGATTTGTCTTCAGAAATAAAATCTGAAGAGGATGTTCACCATACTTGTGAAAACAGAAACACTATAAGTGGTGAAAAGGTAGATGATACAGTAATGGAAGGGGAATCCTCTATAGAACAAGTCACTCTTGAAAATAATAATAAAACTGAAATTAGTTTGAGGCAAGAAAGTGAGGAGGATTTTGAAAAAAGTGAAATGCTTTGTTTGGAATCTGAAAACAATGAAAGAAACTCGGACATTGACAACAAACAGATGTTGTCAGTAGAAATAGAAGATGAGAGAAGTTATGTGGAGGTTTATGAAGATTCAAGAAGTCCACCGGTTCTAATTGAAATCACTGAAGAAGTTACTTCACCACAAGGTAGTGATAGGGTCAATGAACAAGACTATGACAGTCCACCATCATTGTCTGTTATCTCACAGGAGGATATAAATGTACCGCAAAATAATCTGTCTTCAGATGAAACAAGTGAAAAAACTGAGGTAGACAAAGAACTTTTTGATTCTCAAAGTTTCGAAAATGTTCCTGAATATGTTCCAATAGACAATGAGAAAGAGGGAAATGAAATGTCAAATGAAGTTGAACAAAACTTGGACACTGCTTCAGGAAACAGTGAAGGTATGGTGTCTATGCGCAGTGATGTTGATTTTGCCAAGAACTTAGAATTAATAGAAACCGCAAAACACAATGCAGAGTCTATAAAGATTGTTGATGATGATTTTACACAATCTACAAAAAATCAAAGTGGCAAAAATAATGAAATGGAAAAGAAATCATCCACATTTATTGGTTTTAGTGAAGAAGCTGAAACCAGCCACAAAACTAAAGAGTGAAGGGCAGTGAAAATGAGAGGGACAAAGAAATGCAAACAAACCTTAGAAAACGTTTAGATAATGAACATGAAACAAATCGCAATAGTGACAAAACATATGGCAGCAAAACGGATCAAAACAAAAGTGGCAATTCATCTTCTAACATAGGACTTCAGGATTGAAACAACTGTTTCAGTTTATTACAAGTGCGTCAAACATAAAGAATGACAAAGAGGAGGACACAAAAAAGAAGAAAACGAAAATGTGGAGGAAGAAGTGGTGACATGTCATTTTGTGATGAACAGTTTGAAATAAGGAAAATTGAATTACATATGCAGACTTGTCATAGTGAATCTGTAGAAGGAGATTCAGAAAATGTGGAGATGGTGCTGAAAAAGATTCTGAAACAGAAACTAGTGTCACAAAAAGCCTTCCAGCTAATTGTGTACCGTTTTTGTATCTGATGCAGAAATGGCTGTCACAGGAACTGGATATTGAGGAAGAAGACAGTCTGTATTCAATAGACGAAAGAGCAGATTTTATACGGTTTCTATCAAAACTGTAGTTATGACCAAAATGAGGTTAGTGTCAGAACTATCAGCTATACCCACGCAGTTACTGACTTTGTCATTTGACCCTAGTCATTCTGTTTCTGGTTTGCTTCCCAACATTGAATGTGAAATGGGATGCTGTCAGGAAGAGGATTTGCGTCTAAAGACCTTCATTGATTATGCATTGTATCCTTCATTGTTAGTTGAACATTTAGAAATTCAAAGAAATCACCAACATGGTCAATTTCCGTTAGTCTTAGCTGAACCTCACTGTCACGACCATGATGTGAAAGTTGATTCAGAATTGCAATATGAAAATGAGACAGATGTGAAAAATGATGACAGTTATCCTAAAATTGATAAAGGTTGTGAGGGTGAAGGAGAACATTTTGAAGACAAGTGCGAGGAAGAAAAGCTAGGTCAAGATGTTTTAGTGAAAATGAAGAAATAGTAGTGTCACAAAATGAAGGTATTGATAGTGAGTCTGATGATTCAGAGGAGGAATCGTTGGCAGTTCTTAGCAAAAAACTAAAAGAAAAGAAAAACACACAAAAACGAAAAAGGGGAAAGGATCAAGATCAAGATACAAAGAAGAAAAGAAAAGTTAAGAAGGAAAAAAGAAAATGATAAAAAGAAAATGAAAGTTGTGAAGAATAAAAACAAAAACAAGCTTACGATAAAAATAGTCAAGAAAGTTAAAGAGCCTGATATGGAAAAGGCCATGCCAAATAAGAAACAGAAAAATAAGGACAAAGAAGACACAAAACAAGAAAAACTTAACGATTCTAGTAATGTTGAAACGAATGCATCTTTAGTCTCAGAAGAAAGTGAAATGAATGAGGAGATAAAAGCAGACGGCGATATCTCTTCAGAATCTGTTCAAACAGAAAAAGATGGAAAAGTTAAAAAGACTAGAAAGAGAAAGAAAGATTCTGATTCTGCAGAGGAAAAAGAGAAAAAGACCACAAAGAAAATGAAAACAACAGGTACCTATATAACGAAAAAGATGCAAAAGACACTAGAAAAGAATAAAATCGTGGCTACCAAAACAGCTTTTGAAGGACTATCTGCTAAAATTGCAACAAATAACATTGAGGATAAAACTGAAGATCCACAAAAACCAACAGAGAACATTTCTGAAACTGTTAAAAATACACTTGTGGATAGAACGGAAAATGTTGTGAATGCAGCTGAAATCGCTAACAAAGACAAGCAGGATGTTGTTATTGAAAGGACGCAAGTGCTAAACAATGATAAAATCAGTGATTTATCAAAAATTAAAGACGTAAAAGAATTTGAGAGCAAGATAACAAACCGAAGCAAAACTGATACTGTCAACCAGAATTCAAAACCAGACGCGCAAAATATGGAATTCAGGAACTGTGATCTTTGTGGAATGACCTTTTTCAAGTTGGAACATTATCACAAACATGTGACAAAAATGCACACTGTTTCAACAGTTCACAGATGCAGCAGGTGTGGGATAGAATGTCTTGGACCAAAAAGTTTAGAGGCACATGAAAATACACACAAATTTGAATTTCGATTCAAAAGTCCATTGAAGCATAAGTGTTACACATGTAATATTTCATTTCCAACCCGTGCTTTGAAAGAGAAGCATTTAAAAATCCATAAAGTATAACATATTAATGTTGAACTGAAAGGAGTAAATCTGATTTCCAAAAAATTATTTTTACCTGAATATGTATTTATATTGAACTGAGGGAATACTGAAAAGGGAGTTATTTTCGCAGGATGAAAATTTCGCAATTTCTGAAATCTGGAATTTCGCGAGTGCAATTTTAGCGTAACCAATATAAGTGGGTGTATATTCAATATATTATTTTAATTTAACCTGTATGGTTAACTTATTTTCAAGGTCATTTCTTTAACTTGAAATAAGCGAAAAACTTACCCACACTAAAATTTCCCCCTTTTACAGTAAATCTGATTTCTGAAATTATTTATACTGGATTATGAATTTAGTATCAGTTTAATTGTCAAAGAAACTTAACTGATGATGCTGGTTGCTTTAATAATGAACTTATTTAATAGTGGACTGGTTTCACATTTTTTATGAATGATAAATTTTTTACAGTTTTAATTTGTTTTATAACTTATTAGTTTTTTTTATTGCAAACCAACTGATGTTCTTTTTAAACTTTGAGTTTGTTGCAACTCTGAAAATTAAATAATCTAGATAAAATCATGGACCATTAATGCATTTCACGTTTAAGCATATTTTACTGTTTTGATTATATGTACATAAAATACATGTATAAATTATTGAAGACTAAGTAATTATATATGTCATAGAAATGTTTTACCATTCTTTGAGATGTGGCTTTATCAGTATATTATTAGGAGATAAATGTCATTGTATAGGCAAACAGCAATGACCTGCCCGCTTGACCTTTTAGTTAAATATTAATTACGAACTAGCTTCTGGATTGTGATTCGGACTTGGATTAGTATGTTTGTTTTTAATTATTAATATATAAAAACAAAAATGTTTATCTGGGAAGCAAGCATTGTTTATGCATGATGCTTGTGCGTAATATTCCAGACGAAAGGTCAAGCAGACAGGTCATTTTTGTTTTACTATATTTCAGCCAAGGAAAAGGTAAGGAAACCAAAGGTTTATGAGAATCATTGTTTCACATATACGTTTTGTATAATGAATTGAGTTCAGTTATGTCAGCCAATGAGATACTTGTTTAAATCCAACATAATTGTTTTATTGTTATGCCTTTCCAATATAATTTTAAAGGACATGTTCCTTTCATCTGCAATATTTATTTCCCATGTGGCTGGTCTAGCTAGCTAATTGGGAGGTGCTATACTCTTCGAGAACACCCGGTCTTGCTTCCCTTATGTATGTTTGCATGTTTAACTCTTGTGATTTGGACATGGACTGGTATGTTTGTTATTAATTTGAGTCGGAGATTTGCCCTTTTGCCTTACTGAAGATTGGTTGACCACCTTGATATCGAGATAATCTTGACTAGGACATCAAATACAAATTTCCCATCTAAACTTCAGTCATTATTCTACATTTCCCCATAGTTATATCGGTTTTGTTTGTTATGTTTATTGTTTCAGAGTTTTGCCTTGATCATTCAACAATTAATCAGAGTATCATTTTTCATTTTGCTCTTTTATCAGTTACCATTGTACATTTTATCAATAGTAAAATTGGTCAAATATATGTATTACATTATTCATTAGACAAATCTCAGTTTCAAGTGCACATTTTTTTAATCAAACTGCTCAGTTTAGCTGATGCTTCAGTACCTTCAGTACTTTGATTCCTTTTGCTCTTTCACTCTTATACATTTGTCAAGAGTGAAATTGGTCATATATTTCTTTGCTTCAGGGTTATGCCCCTTTAATGTGATAGTTTTTGCCAGTAGTAATATTTTATTGTCTGTTAACAAAGATATATAGTACATTTAAAATGTGTAAAATAGAAAATTTGTTATATATGCATACATACATTGTATATGTGTTAATGTTTAAATGTGCATTGTTTATACCTAGCAATAGAATAGACCAACAGCATTGACCTGTCAGCTTGACCTTGCATTATAAATATTCATATAGGAGGGCCCACCCATTACTTAGAAAGTATAAGTATTGTCAGTTCATACATGAGCAGTATTTGTTCTTTGTGTTTCTCATTATGTAAACGAAATAAACAGGTGCTTTCCCTGTTTATAAATTCAGCCAAACCTGCATTAAAATGCCACCTTTATATAAGGGCCACCTGCCCATATGGTCACTTTTACTGGTTTCCTTGGGTGGCCATTATAGACAGGTTTGACTGTATACTCGTTCCAAATAAATATTTAAATGGGAGGTCAAGCGGACAGGTCAATGTTATTTGCCTATAATTTGGATGTGTTTTTGTATTGTGTGTGTATGCATCAGCTAGTCCTAACGTAATGTAAATAAGATGTTATTTGATTGATGTTTTACTTCTCAGTCGAGACTATTTGACTTGTATCTAGGTGGTAATTGTTAGGGTGCTAGGTTGGAATAATGCTGTTTTACTCCCCGAACTAGACTATTTCACGTTTGTGGAGACGGCCATTTCTGTTAAAATGTATTTAATTAATGGCGTTTTCCTTTCCAGTCCAGACTTTCACTTATACTAACTTATACTGGGGTAGTCAGTTCTAGTATTGTGTTGAATAATGGTGTTTCAACTTTTCAATAAAAACTTTCACTTTTATTGAAACGGACAGTTCTGGGACAGTGGAGAAAAATGAAATAGAGGGCGAAAACCACTAGATATCTATGATCTTTCAAAGCAGCACGTTTACATATTTTGTTTATTTAGGCAAAATAAGATATTTTAGAATGAAATATAGGGCCATTTCAATCACTTTGATAGAAAATTTTAATTTTCAAATTTTAAAGGAAGTTTGAGCAGGATAAAAATATACTTATCTTTCCGGACCACTATTTACTTCCGTGGTTCATGTGTTAAATTCTTTACCATACTTTTTTGGATCATGATTTGGACATGAACTGCAATGTTTGGTATTGATTTAGTAAAGTCGAGAGTTGACATTTTTTTCTGGATATATTGGTTTCCTCCATCTAACCAGAACTGACCACTTCAATGTCAATGTGTGGTGGCATAGATTTTATTATTCCAACTTGATGAAGTTTCTTAAGTTTTAAGTTCCTAAGCTACATAATAGGCAGAAAGTTGTTTTCAAATTTGCTGAAACTTTTACAACTTTTGTGAATTGTTCTACATATTTTGTTTTGAAATATTTTATTTTGTAATAATTTATTTACATGCAGGAGATTTAAGCTGTTGTTAGTTGTTGGCCTTATATAAAAAAAATGCAGTGACTGTCTTGAAAAATTGGGGTTTTTTATTAAATATTTTGAATTGTATGGTCCAAGGAACTTGATTCAACCCCAACACGTCATGTCATGTCAAATGTTTTCAAGTGAATGTCTGCAGTACTTTCAGCAATTTTATTTCTTTTCGAGGTTTTATTCTGTACAGTCCAACCTGCTTTAAATGTCACCTCTATATATCAGCCACCTTCTTATAAAGACCAGTTGAATTTTATCCCAATTGTTCTTTATTCATATTATTTGAACCTGTATATAAAGGCCACCTTTCCATAAATACCACTTTTACTGGTTCCCTTGGATGGCCTTTATAGACAGGTTTGACTGTACTTGTGATGCTGTTTATATTTCTTGTTATTGAAACACTGGTGTTGATTTCACCCCAACACGTCATGCCATGTTAGTCCATTGTTTTTAAGTGAAGGCTTCAGTACTTTCAGTACTTTCATTTTCTTGTCGGGGTTTTAGCCTACGTGTACTTGTAGACAGGTTTAACTGTATGTGTTATGCTGTTAATATGTTTTGTTATTGTAATAATGGTGTTAGTTTATTAGCTTTTTAAGTCATTTTGGTAAAATCTATTATTAAATTATATTGTTATGATTTTAATTCATATTGTATTTTATTAAATGTGTAATATGCCATATTTTATAGCTTTTAAAGCCAAGTCAGATTCACAAAAATAGTTGATGAATTTTTTATTTATTTTTTACTATCTTGTGATTTTTCCTTTTACTTTTTTATCATTAATTAACTTTTAAATGATTTTTCATTACATTACATTAAATAAAAAACCGTTGTTGAATATACTATTTTATTGTGCGATTTTTGTCAACAGAGAAATATTATATTAGCAGATTTTGCTTTAAATCCTTTTGTATTTAAGCTCAAATTAGCAACCTTGACCTTTTTTCATGACCTTCATTCATAATATTTAGTAAACAAGATCACGGTCTGCACGAAGTTTACAAGACCTTATGCCATACCCAGATGTGAACTTATTTGCATGGTATGTTGGGTTTTGGTAAAGATTTTTAATCGTAATTGCCTTGCACATCTTGTGAATTTGAAATTTAAAATTTAAAATTTTTAATCAAAGTTACCGACATTTCGTGCTTATGCTTCCGTTTCTTCTAAGCTTTAAAAGTCCCAAGATGCTTTATACCTAAACATTATAACTAAATACTAGACACTTTTATGTGTCTTAATTAAAATTCTTTTAACCCAAAAATTTAATTAGTCCAGCTTGCCTTAAAGGCCACCTGAATATTAGGACACTTGCTATTAAAGATCAGTAAAATACATCCAATTGCTCTTTATTCGTGTTATTTGAACCTGTATATAAGGGACACCTGCCCATTAAGACAACTATTACTGGTTCCTTTGGGTGGTCTTTATAGACAGGTTTGACTGTAGTCTATTTATTATATATGATATATTTTACTCTAGAAACTTGATCAACTTGATATATATTGTGATTATGTAATGTAATTATGTAAAAACTCATAACCATACTTTTTATTTGATTCTCTATATTAGATAAAAACGTAATTGACGTATCACCGGCCACGTCTTTTATGTTCAAACACTAGCCGCCATCATGATACCGAAGCAGCGCCACGGCAACTAATGACGTTTAAGTGTCAACGACGTCATTAAATATCACAATCAAGGCTGAGTTTTCAATCTTCGAGCATACTGGGCCTTTGTTGGGACATTGTGGGCGTATCCGGCGATCCGTCAGTTGTTGGTATGATCTCCATGTAAGAGGTGTGTTTAATGTTGTAGTTGCTATGGATACAATTTATATGTAAAAATAAAATGTTAGCAAATGCAAAGTTTTTGTCATCCCAATATTTGTTAATAAGTATGTTGCTTCCTGTTCCCAAATTTATATTTGACGTCCTATAGTTCCATGATCCCTTTATTCTCAATTTTGATGTTTCACATATGGCGTGTATAGCTAGCTAAGCAAGAGGTGCTTATCCTTTGAGAGCAAGCAATTTTACTAAATTTCCTAGTTTCCAAACATTTTTTTATGCTGTTTAATTTCAATTTGAAGTTAGATTAAAATCTATATGCATGCCATGAAAACGGCGACATGTTTCATTATTTTGTTTCCTGCAGTGGACATTGATGTGCAATACCTTGTCTTTTGAAAATGTTCACCACCATTTTATTCCAAGTAACAAAGATGAAACAACTATACAGTCGAACATACCTTAAGACCACCTCTTAATTATAAGGGTCATCTGCTTTAAAAGGCAAGGATAATTTTATCCCATTTTACCTGTATGTAAGAAACAACCTATCCATAAAGACCAGTTTTACAGGCTCCCTTGGAAGGCCTTTTTATAGACATGTTTGCTTGTACTCTTTTATGATATTTCGACATTTTTAAGCAACTACGGTATTAAAAGATTTTTCTCTAGATCTTATAAATTTGTCTGGTATAGTTTAAAAACCAGAGATAAATAATAAATCATAATGAATGTTATATGATTGTATTTTTAATTAGGACATTTTTGTCTTTAATGTACTTTTATGAATTATTTCAGCATTACAACATTTCATATAATAAAAAATGCTTTAGTCGTAGAGTTGTGTTTGTGTCATAACATAGTCATGTTTTTGTTAATGTGAATCTCGTATATTTGACAATAAAAATATAAAAATGAAAATACTTGCTTTTTTTAAATTTTACTTCCTTGATTTGTAATTATGAACTTTATGTTACACTTATACCGACATTGTATTTTGAAATGGTAAAGGGAACTGGAGTGTCAAAACAAAACCAACTTTTTGTTTTAAAACTAGAATATGTACGAATGAGATTTTAACCTGGGCGAAGAGTCTGTCATCTGTAAGTGAATTTATGCAACTTATTTACCAAGTTCTCTCTTAAGACGAAGCAAGATGCTTACAAATAAATGGCGAGGTGTTTGATCATTTACTTGTATTGTGCCGTAAATAGTCCAACCTGCTTTAAAGGCCACCTGCGTATAAAGCTCAGTAGAATTGTATCCCAATTGTTCTTTATTCATATAATTTGAACTTGTATATAAAGGCCACCTGCCCATGAAGGCCACTTCTACTTTTTCCAGTGGGTGGCTGTTATTGACAGGTTTAACCAATTGGTTGCACAAATACGTATTTTCAGATGCATTTTCATTTTCATTTTACTAACATGTATTACACGTGGCGGATGTAGCTAGCTAAGCAGGAGTTACAGACACTTCCGGAGTAGACTTAATTCCCTGATATCAAGTTCACTTGTTCAACGTAATTTGCCAGTTTTCAAAAGTTTTACTTTGCTTTGGGATTGCGATTTGTACATGGATTGGTTTTATACAAAATACCACAAGTTTAACATTATGTAACCATGAGGAAAGATAAACATTTATCAATACTCATGATTATAAAACTATTATGTAAGAACAGTTGGTAGAGTGCACGCCCCGCATGTTGAAGGTTGTTGGTTTGAGCCTCAGTATCTAAGCAAGACTTGAAAGCAGGAAGTGACTGTTTTTTTGCCAAGCACTCATTTAGAAATGACAGTAACGAGGTCCTTCGGAAGAGACCTCAAAACCGATGCCCCGTGCCACAGCAAGCGCGGAACGTTAAAAACCCTGCACTTTGCCCTGAAAAAATTCCGCAACTTCACCTATAGCTGCTTACATCTCTACAATAAAATGAAACCCCTTTCAATCATTAAACTGATCCTTTTGAACATGTCGTGTATCGGCAATCTGAAATGTAATAAAATGACGGATATGTTTCACAAAGTATTGATTTTAGAAATCCCCAATCCCAGTTCGGTATTGAGTATTATTTCTGTACCATAAAAATACATACAGATAATTAATACATTATTGATTTTCTAAATAAATATTTATTATCAACATCTAACATAAATAACAGTTTCATAACACCATACATGTCCATTACATTACTGCGTTATACAAAAAGCACCTATTACAGATTGAGTTATCTCCCTTTTCACAGCATCGAGATTTGTTTTAGCAATCAGACGGAATTTAAGTTCTTGGTTACAATAAGTAACATATATAAGTTTATATACAGAGAACAACACGTGCCCACAAGCTTAAAATGTTCTATTTTGAACTTGTCTCATAATTGTATTAGTTAAATAAAATAATTAAATAAACAAAATTAACATACAAATCATACACTTGATCAGTCTAGTTCAGTTTAAAAAAATGATGTTATTATAATTAAAATTTGTAATTCGGTACCTTCACAACATACACAATGACTAGAGTTATTCTGTTTACAAATTATTATATTTCATATTAATATTTTAATAAAATCTGTAATTTTGCAAATTCGTGAAAATCACAATTCAACCTCTTGATTCGGAAGCCAACAAGAAATTATCAAAAATTCGCGCAATTCCATGGCTTTTTCAGATGCAAAAGCTATCAAGTGTTGCACGCTGAAAGCCATGCTGGAAATGGTGGATACATGTTATAAAGTTCTTTGGAAATGTGCAAAATTTGACTATAAACGTCTTCTTCAACTTGCAATCGTTCATTCAATTATTGCAGAGCTAGAACAGTCATGTCTCTGAATCGATGTAAAGGTCTTTTTCAATATTCAATCATTTCTTATTAATACAGGTTGACACTAGTTAATCGTTTTCAAAGTGTGTGTCCATTTATCTACGAAGATGAAAGCTTAATTTTTACATGTGAATGGCTAGATGGAATAGTGTTCTCGAAACGTCTAGAGTTATCGCCCTTTTCCCGTTTAACCGACTGAAAAGAAAGAATGATTTGGGTGTAGCTAGCTAAACAGGAGGTGCTTACCCTTCTGGAGCACCCGGCCTCACTTCCCTGGTGGAAGTTCACATGTCTAACTTAACTTGTTAGTTCCAAAGTTTTTACTTTGCTTCTGGATTGTGATTCGGAAATGGATTAGTATGTTTGTTTTTGATTGATACGCGAAATGATTCTCGTTTAATTCCTGTCAATGGCTTAAAAGGAAAACCACGCGAGATATGCATAAGAGTTATCGCCCTTTTAAATGCTGTCAATGACTTGAAATGAATATTGTCCTCGATACGTGTATTAGAAAAATATTCTCGATATTTCTGAAAATCATCATGTTTTTCTTGTTTTTACATCATTGGATTGATGTAAAAAGTGACAAAAAGATACCTTGGAGTGAAGGCAATCTATATGTCCAGCAAAGAGTCTATAAATTAGGATGATCGAATAATGTCTTATCCTTCAAAATATAATCCATTAAGCAAAGTCTTTAATTATGATTAAGATCCAAGATAACAGTTAACAGAAGTTAATTTCACGATAGAATGCTGCTACTCTCCATGCCTCTTTGAGTCAACACTTCACCAAGAGCGTCAGTAGTCATCTCTTTACATGCTTTATGTCTTTCGTACACAACGGTTGCGATATCACTTCTTCCCATTTCTCTTAAAGCATCCGTCAATCTATCTATTGCTCCGTCGTTTTTGTCTTTCATCTTCCGTTTCCAGTACAATAAAATTTTGTACGTCACATCCGTCATGCTCAATCCGTTTGATATTGCATCGAAACCGAGGCCAGTTATCGTGCTGTCTGGAAGGTCAAGGTGAACGGCCAGTGTAAGTCCTTCCGGTACCATTTTTGCAATGTTCATCAAACTCTTGCCCGAGAGGCATTTTGATTCTTTGTCAACTGAAAACAAAAAAGAATAATTGATAAATTGAGAACATAAATATAAAACCAAACTAGAAATTTTGTACATATGTCTGAAAAGTTTTGTATTTCATTATTTAAAAGATATCAAAAATATGGGGTTTTTTTTTTTATTCAAAGCATAAACTACTCTTTGGTATAATTATTTTCTGATACAATGGTAAATTTATGCAAAAGACACAAACGCATAGGTTGATTTACTGGCGTCTTTATGTTTTGAATTGCCTTTTTTATTAAAACGCCTCTCTTGTAGTCAAGTTTAAATACAAACGTACCCGTCCATGTTGAAATAACAATCCAAAAACCAAAGTAAAAACTTTGGTCATTGGCTAATTAAGTTAAAAACAACTTCCACTAGAGAAGTTAGGCCAGGTGCTCCGGAAAAGTAAGCACATGTAGTCTTTCAATAACTCGGGCATTAGTCATTATCTTGGTTTACAAACCATAGTTTTCACGGTCTATATTACGAAAATTAGCTAAAATTATTTCCAAGCGAGTAGCATGCGCATGCAGTATGTTTTAAAAAAAGAATTTTCCTTTCATTTAAGTATTTTTCCAGATACCACCTTTCCTAAAGCGTTGTAAGAGAATACAAAAGCGAAATATATATATGACCAAAGAAAGACGATCATGCAGGACTTGAACATGCAAATATAGTTACAAAAGACGATGTACGGTAATTATATCTCTTTTTGCCATTGGACAACATTATCACATGCAGGAATAATTATCCAATATTTAAATGACCAATAAAAATAAAAGAATGACCAGGCAGGTGGACTTTGTACTAATTAAGTTTCTTATTGGTTCCATAGTTTTACCCAACCTGTATTATTTGAGAATCAAAGTCATCATCATTATTGCTAAGGCCAAAATAGTTGAAATCGAACTATTTTCAAGATGAAAAATGAGAAAAAGGACAAAAATGTATTTTGGAAAATACACCAAAGTCATAAATATTAATGGCTATAGAAACATTAGGTACCTCGGTCCGTTACTTATAAATGGGCTCTTTAATAAGTTTGTGAAAAACAGTTTAAGGAAACATCGGAATTCCATCTGCAGATTTTTCTTAAGTGGTGTATTGAATGCAATATATTAAATAGTTATGAACAAGAAATAATAGGTAATTTTGCAAAATCAATGTAAATTATTCAATTTTCAACCGTCTTCATTCAAGTGTCACCAGTAAAGTATAAAACTAATTCTGCCTGTCATTTTAAATGCTACATTTAATTATCAAAATCTAAAACGATCTCAAACTATTGAAAGATTGAAAGAGGCTTTTTGTTTCCAAAGACGAGAATCTAATACACAGGAAATACAAAAAATACATCAATTATATTTTGAAGCGAACATTCAATCATGCTTAACAATGGCGAATTGATCCTTTCCGGTTCTCGGTTTAGGAAATATTGTATTATTTTATAAATTAAGCTAGATCTAAAGAGTTTTTATGAAGTCCATTATTTAACAAAACAATATCGACTTTTATGACGTTACCTCTTGGTCTTGAAGCTATAAAAAGATATGATATTTCTTTCATATGGATTTCAAACAATACAAAGAAAAATCGAAGTCACGTGACAATAAATATTTACTTCCGGACCGGAAACAAGATTGTATGCGTGACGTACTGTAAATGTGTTGAATAAACTCAGAAATTGCTACCCTTTATATGCAATCCTATTTTAGGCAGAACAAAATTAAATAACAATGAAATTCTAAATATTTACTCAAACAGGATCAAACACCATGAAAGTACAAGTGACATTTGACCAATGTTTGAAATTTTTCTTGTTTACTTTCGGATATTTTGATCTATTGAAAAAGAGAGTCGGACATTGGTTGTTGGTCCACATTTGAAACGTTTTATAATAGAATATAAAATTTTAACCAAAAGAGAAACGATATTTAAATAACAACAGCAGAAGAAGAGATGAAACACTTCCAATTTTAACTTTTCCACTTTTGCATACATAGAATTGATTCTAAATTTCTGAAACATTTTGCAAAGTACAGTTTAAGAATGAAATGGCATTGTAATTCTGGATTTTGTATTTTGGACTGGCACTTCAGAATCTGCTTTAGAACAGTCAATTATTAAATTATAAAGTCGATTATTTAGTACGTGCATGGCATGAGTTAATGAATTTTACATAATTAAAATAAAAAGAAATTATTCTTTTCTTCTTTTAGATAAATTGAGAATATATGCGATATCGAAACTAGACTAGAGATTTTGTACATAATTGCCAATGGACATGTGACTTCAATATAAATGTATGCATACAACATGAAGGAATGAAAGTAAAGTAACATTTGACCAATGCTTCAAACCTTTTTATGCTTGTTTTCGGACATTTCAATCCGTTCTCGGAGTCGAACAGTTTCTATGGGTCTACAACTGGAACGTAATCATTGACCGAAACACTAGTGACGAAGAAGGAGTAAACAAATCAAAGTTTTTATTTTCAATTAAAAGGTATTTTTTTGAAATTTTGAAAATTCTGAGGAAAAAACCTTGCAAAGTCTAGCTATATCCCTAGTAAGAAAGAATGCTTCGTGCAAACCTTATTATTAAAGGACGATAAAGTTTGAATTTAGACCGACGCTTTAAAAATGCTTTTTTCCAATATAGTGTAATCCACATGATAGACACGTGACTTCGTTATGTATGTACGCGTAGTAATCGAATGAGATGAATTCGAAATCCACGAGTTCCTAACTAAGGATAGGAGATACCTCGGTTTTATCACATCTTTTCTACTTTGCTTAGTCTATTTCAATCGCTTGTAAATATAAGCGTCCTCTGTAGTGACCACAGGTTGCCTACTCTTTTTCGAACTCTACAGAGATGTCTTTAGCGTGCACTGAGACACGGGATCTCGGTTTAGAGTCTCATTTGAAATATAAAACTAGAGTCTCAATATAAATTTAAAACTGGTATAAAATGTAATTGAAAGACTATTCTAGTATTCAGCTTTTTACAGCTCTAGTATGGACAGGAGATGAAAATCATCTCAAAAAATTTTTAAGTCCCTCTACTTTGAAAGGAAAGCCAGTGACAGTACCACTCGGCCAAGTCCGACCATGTTTTGTGAACAGGAAAATGCTGAAAACCAATATAATATCATGTTATTGGTTGTTGAGATGCAGAAACAATGCTCACCTATTAACGGTTTTCTGGTTGGTTTCATAAGTCTTTCCATGACAAGTGGTGGGAGTGGTTTAAATTTCTGTATAGTTGGCAGCACTGGTGTTGTCTCTTTTTGTGTCATAGAATTAAGTAAATCCAAATTCGGTTTCTCTTTTTCCGGTTCCGGTTCTTCTGGTATGACGTCAGGGCGGAAATAGGCACGAACTGTCTCCTCGTCAATGTCAATTCTCAAGGTGAAGGTCGCTGCGTCCTTCAACTTTTGATCCGATATGTCCATTGGTAATAAGTTTATTGCACCGCTAATCGACCTTTCATCATTGGTTTTGGGTTCTATAACAAATTTTCTATAGCATTCTGGTAGATGTCTGAAATAATGTAGTTCCTTATTCTCAAAATAATCACTATCAAAGCTTACTTTTATATCGTCAACTACTTCAATTTTCCATTTCATTCCATCGTAAATTTCAAATCCTCCTCCAGATGGTTTAGGTTTAGTCTGAACAGGTGGCGGTCGTCGAAAGAACTTGTTTTCATTACCACCAAGTACGTCCGTTATTTTCAAAACCTCTTTTTGCACGTGTTTGAAACCACGTGATTTCATTTCTGCAATGCGCGCCTGCGTTTTGGATTCTGGGAAGCATTCAAGAACCATAAACCAAAATTTTTCCTGTAGATTTAGGAATACCATGATTTCTCCTTTTTCTTTGTCGTTTCTTCCTTCTAAAATCGGTAAACCCGTTACAAGTCTTTTCTTTCTATCAGGTTTTGATTGCGCTATGCAAAATCTGAAACATAAACAAAATGCGGTAACAAAATTTGCATTACTTGGAAGTTAACGTCCTGACACTTGAGCACTGCCACACTTGAATTAATCCCTTGCTGCTAATAAAATTAAACAGAAAACATCGAACAAATGTACATGTACTTCTTAAAAGTATGGAAAATCGTAGGGTTTGCTAAATGTATATGTGCTATTACGATATGTTTTTCGCTGGATATTGTTTTTCTTTTATTCTGTTATCCCATAGTTCTATGTTGCTTTCGTATCATCCGTGGCGGATGTAGAAAACTAAAATAACTAAGTCCCACTTCCCTGGTGGAGGTTTTAATGGGTTGAACTAAATTCGCCAGTTATCAAAGATCTTATTTACGGATTTTGGTTTGGACATGGGCCAGTTTTGTTTTTGATTTTCATGGAACATTTTGATAAAAAATTCAAGATATTTAATTGTGTAAAAGGTAAGTTGTGTAATATATTCGTCATTTCATAACTACATTTCATTTCAAATATCGGTATTTGGTATCCACAATAACTGATAATCACTGTATATTATCATATTACATTAATAATTGTACCTTGATAATGATTTAACATCGAAAGTGACGGTAGTACGGGTGTACTTATATTTTGATTCTACCAGCTCCCATCCCTGTTCGTTTTTCTGCAACACCGCTATCCCGGTGTTGCTGTTCTCGTCTAAATCTTCTAACTCTACTCCACCCGGTAGAGGGAGCTTTACTGAAACTGCTCGCCGGAAATTGCACGGAACACTGGGTAATATGTCTATAAATTCTGTTGCTTGTACTATATCGCTGGTTTCCACCGGATAATGGTCGTGTGCTAATTCTAATTTGTCGGCAGGTATTGGATTGATCTGGAAAAAACATGACACAGGAATAAAAACATGACGGGCATAGCTAATTAAAGAGGAGGTCCTTACCTTTCCGAAGCACCTGACCCCAATTCCCTGGTGTGTAACTTCATTTGAAAGTATTCAAAAGTATTTTTACTTGATTGTGTATGGACCACTATGCTTGTGTATGGTTTTTGAGATTGTGATTTAAACATAGGCGATGCAAGGCTCCTTAATCCAAAAGCCGATGATTGAGGTCTTTTTGGCCATCTTTTATTTAGGCGTCACTTCCCTGGCGAAAGTTCACGTGTTAAACATAACTTAATTTGGCAGTTTTTAAAGTTTTTTCATTGTTTTTGGATTTTGATTTAGTCATAGACCGGTATGTTTGCATTTGATTGAAACTAGCGAATGAGAGGATCTTTGATCCGAAAGCCAGCTATAAGTTTTTATTTTATTTGGCTATCTCTTTTTCAAACATCGCTTCCTGCTGCGAAAGTCCACGTTGTGGTTTTCAATGTTTTACTTTCCTTTAGGGATTGTAATTTGAACATAGACCGGAGTGTTTGTGTTTGCTTTGAACTACATGTAGATGATGGGAAGTTATGTAACCCATAGGAAGTAACCCATTTTGTCACCTCTCATTTAAGTGTTACACTTCATTTCCTGAAATCGACATGCGTACAGCTAGTATATATTTTACCTGTATTGCGCATTGGAAGGATTTGTCCGCCGCCTTCTTTGGGAACCTAACACTTATATATCTACTTATATGTGCATTGTATAAACATCCCTGAGGTGTGACGTCAAATAATTCTTTCTTTGGTGTAAAAGTTACAATAAATACTCCTAGTCTGTCTACTTCTAATTCTACACTAGGTGGCGTTGTATCCTAAAATAGAAAGTATAATGACAATGAATTTTCCATGTTTCCCTATGTTCTTATTCTATTCCATGTGGGCGTTGTAATACATATTATACCAGTTTTAAATTTACGCTCCGGAAAAGAAAGATGATGTAAAAATTAATTTCACACAATTTTGATTACACACGTGGCGGGTGTAGCTAGCTAAACAGGAGGTGCTTACCCTTCCGGAGCACCCGGCCTCACTTCCCTGGTGGAAGTTCACGTGTCTAGCCTAACTTGTCAGTTCCAAAGTTTTTACTCTGCTTCTGGATTGTGATTCGGACATGGATTAGTATGTTTGTTTTTGATTAACCCTGTTTGTTTATCTCCTAATTTTACATGCTGTAGCGTGGTATGGTTATAAACAGCGTGAATGTAAAAATAACTGCTATTTTAGAGTTGTATTCTTAAAGTATAAATAATTTCTCCTGTTTTGTCTATGTTGGTATACTAGGTAGCGTTGTATCTTAAATTAGAAGGAATAAAGACAATGAATGCTCCTTGATGGACTTTTTTCTAATTATACACCAAGCGGTGTTATATACTAAAATGAACCACATTCTTTATTGACAAGAACAATTTTTCTTCCTTCCTTCTGCCTTTCTTCTTTTCTTTCTTTCTTTCTTTCTTTCTAACCCATGTTTTTCATTTATAAACTGGTTTGTGTTTAAAAATTTCAGTTGAAAAAATAAGTAAGTTGTTTGGATAACCAAAATGTTTGATAAAACGGACACATATTTTAAGACCTCGATGGAAATATTTGAGATCTACGAGTAATTTCTGAACTGTAAATCAACCTCAAAAGCAACTATGTATAATGTCGTTTTAAAAAGTCATTTTGTGGAATTTATTGGAGGTCAAGAACACCACAGAAAGAAATACGGGGCTATCAATATTTCAATGCGTCTATTTAAGTTAACATTTTTACTGTTTTATTTGAATTTAAACTATTCTAGTGATATATTTGTTTTACACTGGGTCAAAAGTTGGCATATCGGATAATAAATAACTTTATAACTAACCTTATAGTAACTTAAGGTATACGGCTTGAAATATAAAAAGACCGTAATAGTCGTTTAAAAGTACAAATCAGTAGTTTTTATTTAATTCCCAATTTCGATTACACAGGTGTTGGGGTGGGTATAGCTAGCTAAAAAGGATGAGCTTGCCCTTCCCGAGCGTCCGCCATCACTTCCTAAATGAAAGTACACGTGTTTAACCCCATTTGCGAGCTTTTACTTTTTATTGGAATTGTGATTCTAACATGGATTTGTATGTTTGTTTTTTATTCAAAGTATAATGATAAATGCGGAACATGTCAAATCATTAGTATATTGTTGGGGTTTACATTGTTTTGATTTCAAGGGTTACGTCCCCTGAAAACGACCGTTAAAGTTGCATACGTTTGATATTTTGGGGTCACAGTGGCACAATGGCTAACTCAAGTACACATGTACTTTGAAGCAATGTTTATTGTTTAGTTTGTGACTTTATCTTTTATGTCACCACTAGCTGTAAAAATAGTGGGATGGTTCAAGTATATTTATACAGCCTTTACGATTGTACTTATCTTACCTTTTTTTAACTGGTGGACAAATATTTTAAATATGTCTTATTTATACCGGTCAGTATATAAACGCTCAACATGTTTACCTTATTCATAAAAGATTAAAATAGGCAAAATTACATATCATACCAGTTTTAATTTTACAGCACTAGACGGCCGTTTCGGAATGCATTTTCTCATCAGCAGTGCTTGGACCAAAATTGTAAAACCAAATTTTTCAAGATGTTGAGAAATATCCAAAGGACCAACAGAAATTTAGAACTACAAAATATGCACTTGGTAAGACCTAACACAACCGATAACACACCACTATAGAAGCTTATACGTGTAATAAAAACGGCAAAACAAGACAACACGACAAAAATTACATGCATTGTGAGACAAGAATTAAGTAGTGGTGTGGTTAAAGTAATTTATTGCAAAGCTGTACATTGCTGCGAGCAGAAATCGGGAGAAAGCTTCAAACTTCGGCAAGCGAAATGAAACACTTTCTTGGGGTTTTTTTTTTTTCGATAAGTGGGATGTGAATAAAAAGCAAATAATTAATATACTTATCCGTGTCCAAACCAAAATCCAAAAGCAATGTAAAAACTGAAGCTGGCAGATTAGGTTAAGCACGTACACTTCCACCAGAGAAGTGAGACCGGGAGCTTCGGAAGTGTAAGCATATCACGTTTAGCTAGCTACATCCGCCACGTTTGCAATAAAATTTGGAATAAAAGGAACATATCCAGCGTAATTTTGGATACAGAGACATCATACTTATAAACAATATTGTGATGACGGCCATATAATTTTTGATTGTCTAGACTTTAGAGTCGCTTAGACTTGTAAGCGCGCTTTAATTCATTCAGCCACCCAGTAGGAGATAATATGGGTGATTGTAAATAAAAATACATATATACACAAGCATGACAAATCATAATTAAAATTTAAATTGACCCAAAATTGTTATACACGAAAGATAATTGCAATATTGTTTGATATAATTAGATAAATAGATCACGGTAGATGATTTTGAATCTTAAGACGGCAGCCATATTAGTAATGCCCGGATGATGAACCCGGTCGCAGTTTGTCATTGATTGAATGAAGAAGCATTATTTAACTGATAATAAGTTTTTACAGATGCCAACTTTTGACCCCAGAAAAAACAATATATTATAATGGATGTTAAATAAAATATTATTAGTTTAATTTGGTAGGTTTGTTTTTGATTTAATGGAAATACTGGGGGTTTCGTATTTCTTCTACGGCAGTGTTCATTCGTGTATATTTAATTTTGAAATGCCTTTATAGTTGTCGTGGGTTGGTATCTATGTACTATAACTGAGGAATTTTCGCGTTCTACTTATTTTCGCGTCGATTTGCAAGAGAAAGATGACGCGAAATTAAAAAAATCGCGAACATGGTCTTTGTGTGCGAAGTCACTTTTTCTATTCACATGTAAACCTAAAAAAATTCGCATTTGATTTATTTTAGCGTCAATTCGCGAAAAAAAAGACGAATTCTTTTTTTCGAGAATATATATCAACATTTTTCACTTGCAATTATTCCGTCCAAAATTCGACGTCTCCTACAAGGTTTGCAGATATTCTTGCAAAAATAAATTGACGCAAAATTTAACCTATACTCTGGGAAATAGCATAAAAACAACTGAATTTCCATTTAAGTGTGCGAGGGCACGCACATTTTCAGATTTAACGCTATATCTGGAAAAAAGCATAGAAAACAAGTTTAGTTTTTCACTTTCTCTATCTACATAAATTCTACACTTGTTCCGGAAATGACGACAAGAGAAAAAAATGTGCACTTAGACACCATAATACCTTTGTGGGTAGAGTTGAGTAATGGTGTTTAATGTCCCAGTAAAGATTATTTCACTTATATCGAGACGTCGCCAGCCATTTGCGAAGGTGTAGAAATTTTGCCTGTGCGATGCGCTGATGACATTATACAACAAGGTTTTTTATCGTGCCAACCCTACAGTGACACGGGACCTCGTTTAATTAAAGTTCCCATCCGAAAGAACCGTGATTTTCATTTCGTAATGCCGAGGGTTTTAGAGAGCAACCATGGTAGTAATGCCCGGGTAATGAACTCAGTCGGAGCTTGCTATCGATTGAATACACATAAACATTATTTAACTGATAATAAGTTTTTACAGATGCCACCTTTTGACCCCCGAAAGACAACAATATCACAATGGATGTTAATTTAAATAGTTTTAATTAAAATATTGGTAGTTTCATATTTCGTATCATGCATGTATAATGAGTTTACAGTCGGTGTGAGTTAATTTATAATCTGGGGATTAAATTCTAAACCAACAAAACAGTATACGTAGAGACATGTCTAAAATTTAACACTAAGCTACATTACAGCCCTGTCGAAAGTTTAACACTAAGCTAAAGTACAGACCTGTCGAAAGTTTAACATTGACCTAAAGTACAGACCCGTCAAAAGTTTTACACTAAGCTAAAGTACAGACCTGTCGAAAGTTTAACATTGAGCTAAAGTACAGACCTGTCGAAAGTTAAACACTAAGCTAAAGTACAGAACTGTCGAAAGTTTAACACTAAGTTACAGTACAGACCTGTCGAAAGTTTTACACTATACTAAAGTACAGACCTGTCGAAAGTTTTACACTATACTAAAGTACAGACCTGTCGAAAGTTTAACACTAAGCTAAAGTACAGAACTGTCGAAAGTTTAACATTGACCTAAAGTACAGACCCGTCAAAAGTTTTACACTAAGCTAAAGTACAGACCTGTCGAAAGTTTAACATTGAGCTAAAGTACAGACCCGTCAAAAGTTTTACACTAAGCTAAAGTACAGACCTGTCGAAAGTTTAACATTGAGCTAAAGTACAGACCCGTCGAACGTTTAACACTAAGCTAAAGTACAGACCTGTCGAAAGTTTTACACTAAGCTAAAGTACAGACCCGTCAAAAGTTTTACACTAAGCTAAAGTACAGACCTGTCGAAAGTTTAACATTGAGCTAAAGTACGGACCTGTCGAAAGTTTTACACTAAGCAAAAGTTCAGCCCTGTCGAACGTTTAACACTAAGCTAAAGTACAGACCTGTCGAAAATTTTACACTAAGCTCAAGTATAGCCCTGTCGAACGTTTAACACTAAGCTAAAGTACAGACCTGTCGAAAATTTTACACTAAGCTAAAGTATAGCCCTGTCGAACGTTTAACATTGAGCTAACGAAAATGACTCGGAGTCGAAGCTAGGCGGCCGATTGACAGAGATATGGATAGCCGGTAGATAAAGAGCTGTCGAGAGAAAGATAACAGCTTCTAAAAGGGTATCGAGAAAGATAAAAGCTGCTAAAAAGGTATCGATGTATGGCTAAGAAGATGACCTGTCGATTTGGCATTAATTAGCTAGCTTATTGCTAAATTTTCGACAGGTATGTACGGTGAACAATAAGACTGAAATCGACAGTTCATCTCAACACATCTTAAGCTACATTTTGACAATTTTTTCAGCAGCTATCTGAGCAGATTTTCGGCCAATAACTATTAATATTTTAGTCATTCGGAACCAGAACCTCGACTCCATTAGTTTAAACATTATCTATTCTCATGCATTATCCAATAATTATTTAAATGTGCAGGCAAGTGAAATTCTATTCCTTTTTGCCAGTTCACCGTTTTACTTTCGAGTATATAAATTTGAGTTTTCCCTGTAATTACTGAATAAGCAAGGTCAAAACATGGCCAAAAATATCTTCAACACAAAGCCTGACCCTCACAAAGTGGTTTATTTTCAAATTTTAAAGGTAAAATTTTGTATTTTAAGACTAGATAATTAAAAAATCCTTGATTTTTTTAAACAAGTTTTTGACTGTATAATTTGATAATTATACTGCGAATTTGACAAGACATAATTCAATAAGGGATATAGAATTATATTGTACACTGCAGACCTGTTCAAAGTTTAGCAGGTAACAAAAAGGGTCGAAATTCGGCTGTCTAGTGTGCTAAAGATATGGATAGCAATTGACTGAAGAGCTGCCGAAAGATGGAAAGCAGCGGTAGCGATATAGCTACCAAGAGCTGAGATAAGTTATTTTTTAGCTTAGTGTTGAACTTTCGACATATCTGTACGTAATCTGTTTTATCCTTCACAATAACCATTCAAGTTTCAATAGTGAACCTGAGAGGGCTATAGATCTGCCATTTTTATTCATCATGAAACATGTTTTTTTCGATTTTTATTTATGTAGACCTACATAAGTATCAGTTTTCAAATTGTCAATATCATGTCCTTGCCTGTACACAGTCCAGGTCTGTCAAAAGTTTAACAATCAGCCTACGAGTTTGTACTGAATCAATTAGCCAACGAGTCGACAGGCCTGTCAATATCGTGTCCTAGCCCTTGTACAGTGTAGACCTTCTAAAGATTAACAATAAGCCAGTGCCTAATCCATGGGTCTGTATTGTATCAAATTTCAAATTGGCAACATCGTGTCCTTGCCAATCCACCGTAAAGACCTGTCGAAAGTTTAACGATATGCCAACGAGTTGGTACTGAATCGATAGGTTTGTACTGTATCAGATTTCAAATTGTCACCATTGTGTCCTTGCCTATATATTAAAAGAAATTCCCAATAATAGATTTTGAATAGTGACTGAATAATTTATTCTATGTATTATTATACAAAATATAGCAGATTAAAATACAGGCATGTCCAAAGTTAAACACTTAACTAACGAATTAGAGCAGATACACCAACCCCTCTCTGTCCCTCTATAAATATCTCTGGCACAGCTTGACTCACCAACCCCTCTCTGTCCCTCTATAACTATCTCTGGCACAGCTTGAATCACCAACCCCTCTCTGTCCCTCTATAACTATCTCTGGCACAGCTTGAATCACCAACCCCTCTCTGTCCCTCTATAACTATCTCTGGCACAGCTTGACTCACCAACCCCTCTCTGTCCCTCTATAACTATCTCTGGCACAGCTTGAATCACCAACCCCTCTCTGTCCCTCTATAACTATCTCTTGCCAGCTTTTCGGCAGCTGCTATCTCTCGATGTGTTTTTTTTTTTTTTCTCATTTTTGTCACAAGCTATCTATATCAAGGCCACTTGGTAGTTGAGCTTTGATTTTTTTCCATTTAGCTCAGTGTTTAACTTTAGACAGATCTGTACTGTATCTATGTACATCAAGTGCAAAATTAAATGAAAAACTTGATATGCAACCAGTCTATAAATTTATAATGATTTTTTCATTTTATTTCTGAATTGAAATTAATTTGAAAATTCAATCATAAGACCATAAAAAATTCAGAATAACTAATGAGTGATATAAACACAATATAGTGGGATGTATACATTCGTTTCAAGAGAATAACCATGATAACTATAAACACAACAACATGACATGTTAAATGACAAACTTTAGTTTGAGATTTTAGAATACAGGGGCAATGTAACGTCTGTGGCGTCAAATTACGAAGACCACTAATATACCCGGGTACAAATTCAGAGAGTTAGATTTGAATAATGGTGTTTTACGTCCTAATTAAGAATCTTAGTGACATATACTTAATAGGGACATTAAACACCATGACTCAACTCAACTCAGTGCTACTCGTATATACCATTCCGTCAAAAGAAGCGTGCGTTATTCGAGTTGCTATATATATATACGCAGTGGAAGTTATAGCATTATCAACGACATTTCTAGACAATCCAATGTATCTGCTTCTCCTGCTTATGGTATATTTGTTTCCCAATTAATACGCTATGGTAGAGCTTGTTCCCACTACGGGGACTTTGTACAACGAAGTAGGCTGCTTGCAAATTAATTGTTGATTCAAGGATATTGCAAGCCTAGGCTTATCAAGGCCCTCAAAAAGTTTTATGGCTGTTATCCCAGTATTGTTGATAAGTTTGATGTCTTTGTGTCCAGGATTGTCCTGGATTTATTTGACGTCTCATAGTTCCATGTTCCTTTCACACAATTTTGATTTAACACGTGGCGGGTGTAGCTAGCTAAACAGGAGGTGCTTACTCTTCCGGAGCACCGGCCTCACTTCCCTGGTGGAAGTTCACGTGTCTAACCTAATTTGTCAGTTCCAAAGTGTTTTTACTTTGCTTCTGGATTGTAATTCGGACATGGATTAGTATGTTTGTTTTTGATTATATAAATTCATATTTTGTTAAATATTTACCTTGTTTAAGAATCCTACATTTACCCATTCATTTTCATCTTTCCATATGCCTTTCACATTAACTTCATTAAACTCCTTATTTATTTTATAGTAAGGTATCTGCAGTATTACTGCCTTCTTTAGCGGATGTAATGTCGAAGTCAAACTAAAAATTTCACTTGTCATATGTTCATAAGATGGTAAAACCGGACAGTTTCGCCATCTTTGAGAAACTGGCGCCACCTGGCATGTTATACTATCCTTCTTTCCGAATAAACCATCAGGCACGGTCAGTTTGGCGCCTAGTGGAAGTCCAAAATTACCTCCCTTCTTTCCTGGTGAATAGCTAACTTTTAAACTGAAAAATAATAGAAGACCATTATTATTTTATAGAAATACACGTATTTGGTCCAAGCAATACCATATGTAACAAAACGCAAAAAACAAGAATTAATTTCTAAAATCATTTATGAGCTTGAAAAGTAATAAACTTGATTGGTATGCCTTCTGACATCACATGACCTAGATAAATTGGGGAATTATCTCCCTTTATACATACGACCGGACATCGATGGTGCCGTGGCCAAGAATCAGAATAGAGCGGAATGATTTTCGAGCGAGAAGCTTTATGTTAAGTTCAATTTTAGAAGAACCATTGTAAGTGTCCATTGAAGAAAGAGTCAAAATGACCTAATTGTTAAAGACTTAGTGGTTTATATTAAACATCACATGAATGCAAAAATATCGATGTAAAGGTGTTTTACCCTTAAGTCTTTTTGAAAAAATACCTCTCTGACAAATCGTATTGTGATAACACTCGTTACAACTCAAGACAGATGATTCCAGGTCGCAAACTATCATTTAGATGATATTTACTGAGAATGAGTTCTACTAAAGTTTGTAATCAAAAACAAACATACTAATCCATGTCCGAATCACAATCCAGAAGCAAAGTAAAAACTTTGGAACTGACAAGTTAGGTTAGACACGTGAACTTCCACCAGGGAAGTGAGGCCGGGTGCTCCGGAAGGGTAATCACCTCCTGTTTAGCTAGCTACACCCGCCACGTGTGTAATCAAAATTGTGTGAAAGAAACATGGAACTATGAGACGTCAAATATATCCAGGGCAGTCCTGGACACAGAGCCATCAAACTTATCAACAATACTGTGATGACGGCCATAAAACTTTTTGAGGGCCTTGATAAACCCATGCATGCAATATCCCTGAGTTAACAATTTATTTGCAAGCAGCCTACTTCGTTGTACAAAGTCTCCGTAGTGGGAACAAGCTCTACCATAGCGTATTAATTGGGAAAAAATGCACCATAAGCAGGTATATTGCTGCATAAAAAAGGAAAGTTGACAATAGAAAAATTGAAGTCATTACGATTGTCATCAAGTTTCAAATGTAGCCTTTCATCTGCGTCATAATTCAGGTTTAAGTCTAAATATGAAGCAGAACTTAAGGAATCAGTCGTGTCTTTTATTTCTAGCTCACTAGGATAGATGGCATTTACATAGTCTTCAAATTTAGGATTGTTAAGAGACAGATCGTCATCTATATATCTGTATGTTGAGTTGAATGATTTGGCGACAGTCTTCTGTAAATGAGGAATGAGTGTTAATACTTACTGTGCTTCATCATCCATTATGTCGGTCTTTCCGGTTCCGGTGGCTACATTGCACTGGTTAGAGATTTCCTTACTCTTCATACTGGCCGTCTCAGACTCCGATCTGGAAATATAATATCCATTTTGATAATGGCTACTAAACTTTTACATATCATACCTTATAATTACAGCCTTATTGTTATTACCTCGGTTTTCATACGCATGCGTAAAAGATTGGTCAAAAATCATCCTTCGTTACAACTAACTTTTGTTGGTATTTCGATTTTACAACGCATGCATTCTAGCGTAAAAGATTTGTCAAAAATCGCCCTTCGTTACAGCCAACTCTTATTATTTCGATTTTAATACGCATGCATTCTAGCGTGAAAGATTTGTCAAAAATCACCCCTCGTTAAAACCAACTGTTTTGTTACCGGTATTTCGATTTTACTATACATGCATTAGCGTAAATAAGGGTTTTCTTCAAAAAATACTTTGTATCCAATTTTTCTGTGCTTTGGAATTTTACTCTGGACATGGACTAGTATGTTTGTTTTTATTTGTAATCCAACTTTGTATTACCATTTATGTCCCAAAAATGTAAATTGTTCACTTTCTCTGAATTCAGATTTAGGAAATTTATATGAATCCGTCGAAGTCTGCACGTCTTGCACAAATTCTCATTTCTTAGTATATCACAAATAAGTATTCTTTAATGTTCGGCATATTTTAGTTGACAAGTTCGGAAACGACACAAGTGATCATTTCTAGCAATTCACTCTAGAATTTGATGTGACGGTTACCCTAAATCCACATGTCTCCTAGCAAAAATAACACAACTATCTTGAGCCTGGCCATATTTCGAAACTTCAAAACACAAACACAAATTTATGGTGTTAAGAGACTAGTTTTAAAAATAAATCAATCAAAAACGAAATATACACCAATCCACGTGTGGTTTATGATATGTGATATTACGCATCCCAAAATCCCACAAGTTTCCAAGCAAAAACCCCACAAATATCTTGAGCTTGACCGCATTTCAAAACTTCAAAACACACATGCAAATTTATTGCTTTAAGAGACGAGTTTTAAAAACAAATTAATCAATTGATCTTTATGAATGTAATATTACGCATCCCTTAATCCTAGATACCGTCCAATTGTGTATACGTGTTGTATTTAATACATGAAATTATATTTAAGGCCAAGGTATTTAATTTTCTGTTGTTTTTTTTAAATACCTATTGTTAGTAATAGGGTAACTTGGTTCACGTTTTGTAAAGGGTCACAATGGCTGAATTCTCCAAAGCGCATGTTTTGTGGTAAAATCTTCAATCGAATCGTTAATTTACATCAATGCTTATCTCCAAGTATATTTTACACTTGACCTGTAAAAACCTCAATACTAGAATAGTTTTCGGATAAGACTCAAAACCGAGGTCCAGCTTCTCAGTGAACGCGCTAAAGACATCTCTGTAGATTTTGAAAAAGAGTAGGCCACCTGTGGTCGCTACAGAGAACCCATACAAATAGAAGTGATTTAGAACAGACTGAGTAAGATAATAAAAAACAAACATACTAATCCATGTCCGAATCACAATCCAGAAGCAAAGTAAAAACTTTGAAACTGACAAGTCAGGCTAGACACGCGAACTTCCACCAGGGAAATGAGGCCGGGTGCTCCGGAAGGGTAGGCACCTTTTGTTTAGCTAGTTATACTTATAAGATATAAATTTTGACCTGACAAACAGTTTAAAATGCATTTCATTTTAATAAGAGTATACCTATTACACATTCTTTGAAAATAAACTGACTCTGGCCTAACCGTTTTTTCATCTTGGCGATGTTCCACGTTGACGAAGACCCATTAACAATCAGCATGGAGAGCAACCGTGTAAATGGGACTATTTAGAATCTATGCAGGGGTTTTTTAAATATGCATGTATAGATACAGTACAGACCTGTCTAAAGGTTAATACTGAGCTATCGGATTAGTGTCGAATAGGTAGCTCTTTACTAGCTCTATCGTGACAGCCCTTCGACAGCTGATATCTATCTCTTGACAGCTTTGCTGGCCACAAGCTACCATATCTAGGAAACTCGATATCCGAGGTTAAGACTCTATTTTGTTAGCTAAATTAAACTTTCGACAACTCTGTAGTGCATGCTAAATAAAAAACCTCTGATGTTAAACATGTAAGGTAATAATAGATATGTCACAGCTGAGATTTGTAGAGATTAATATCTTTTAAATTTATTTTAATTTAATTTAATTGATTGAATTTTTTAAAAACTTACTTCCGATTTGTTAAAACTATTTTGACAACGTATACATACTTCATTCATTTCCTATTTAGTTACACCTGTGCTAAGTTTGATTGTATTTCTTTGAAATAAGTTCAAATTTGTACATTTTGACAACGTGTATATATACACAAAACCAATTATTCCCTACTTAGTCACACCTGTAATAATTTTGGTTATATTTTAAAAATAAGATCAAGATTTAGACATTTGACAACATATATGCACACAACATTTATTTCCAGTTTAATCACACCTGTGCTGACTTTAATTCTTTTTTTAGAAATAAATTCAAACGTTTCATTTAAATAGTCGAAGTTTTGAAAAATGTTGTCTTAAAAAGACTCAAAAACACATCTGAAAAAATGTTGCAATCAACAAAGTTTTCCACATCAATATAATTTCTGCCTTATGCTACTTTTGAATTTTTATAAAATAATGCATTCAAAAGTAGCACAGTCATGACACTTCAAATATAGCCTTTCTTTGGTGTCATAACAGTGGCATAACTCTAAATATGAAGCACTTGACAATGCAGTAGATTAGAGACTTTGACATTTCATGAACCGAAATTCTACCTGTGCATGATAAAAATTTAAAATTAAACGCATAATCTTTTAATACACTTGAAAAAATATACCCCATTTTTTAAAACCCCGTCCTAAATTTTTAGAGAAGAGATTGGTCGCAAAAGTTTAATCCACAAAAAAGACTTTACAAAAATATTAAATGTTTCAAATCAAAATTAAATCCAGTTTAAATAAAAACGTAATACACAATCTCCTCAAAAGAATTTAAAGTAAAAGTAAAACTCTCCTTACAGTTCCTTTGTGCGATATGAGTTCCTTACCCCTAAAATAAACTCCGGTACAGACCTGTCGAAAGTTGAACACAGAGCTAGCAAAAAGAAGTAAAAGCTTGGCTGTCGAACAACCCAAGTATATAGTACAAACCTGTCGAACGTTTAAAACTGAGCTAACGGGATTTAAGGCGTCGATGGGTTGAATTAGGTGTTGCGTTGCAGTCAAGAATATTTCACTTATATCGTAGCGTCACCTTCTATTGGTGAAGTAGAAATTTTGACCTTTACAGTGCGCTCAGGCCAATGCACAGGGAATTTTTGTTTTGTTTTAACGCACGTGCCTGTCGCGACTCGGGGCATCGGTTTTTAAGATCTCTTCCGAAGGACCCGGTGACTTTAATTTCTAAATGTCAAGTGCTTTGCGAAAGAGCAGCCACTACCTATTTTTTAAATTTTGATCAGACCCCGGCCGGGTTTCTAACCCATAATCCACATACAGAGCGAACACTCTACCAATTAAGCTACCACATTGTTAGGAAAGAAATCGAATCTCGACTGTCGATAAGCCAAGATATGAATAGCTAGTCGTCAAAAGTTGCTTATAGATAAGTAGATAGGTAGCAGCTATCGCGATATTGCTGGGAAGTGGTCGAGATGAGATACCGATTTGGCTTTCAATGGTTGGCTCGGTGATTTTTCGACAAGCCTGTACCGTAGGTACATTTTAAGACGGATTAGCATATGGGTAAATCTTATTTAATTTAAACTTTTTGTACTCTTTTACAAGATTTGTAGTCTATACTTCAATTTCACAATTATACCTTAAATAAAATTTTCCATATTAACTCTGACACAATTGAAATCTTTGAATATCTTGCGAGAAATAATAGTTTTGGTTAAAACCCGTTTGGAATTGAATTCGTTTTTTATCGCATTATGAAGCCAGTCGAGTAATGGAATTTTAGACACCATACAAGATTCTCATACTTATATTGGGACAGCCAATTCTAAAATGGTAAAGGAAACTGAAGTGTCTTCAGAATAATACTGACCCTCAGTGGGCGAAATGACAATTTTTTTCAAACTTAGATCAACTCGATTGAGATTCTTATATTCTGTATGAATACTAGTGTTACTAGGTGTATCAGATTAATTCCTTTACTAAAATCCTGTTAATTTTTGGACAGTAGTTTCTGTGGTGCTACCAATAAAAAATGTTCGACAAAATTAGAATATAGATGTAATAAGCTTTGGTTGATCTTCAAAACAACACCTTAAATTCACGAATATATTGAAAACAAACAATATTACTCATATTTAAAATAAACCAGATTTAAGTTAAGGAAAGTCTCAGTTAAGAAGGAATAATTGTAAATGGGAGGAACTATTATTTTAATAAATACCATTGCCTTAGTGTGTTAATGTTTTACATATATAAGAGCTTAACAAAATGACAACGAAAATTAAAATAATCAGAAATTTTAAAATTTCAAAAATCTAAATTTAACATTTAATTTCTTTTAAATTATAAAGTATATACACCTACCTTTAAATTCAAAACAAATCAAGGTTTTTGAATACCTGAACTGAACTAATCACAACATAAATAAGTCTTAAAGCACACGTGGTTTTTTGTGGTTTTTAAAATCCAGTCACTTATAAACTAAATTCAAAAGTCGTTAAAACAATCCACTTGAACTAGAAGACTTCTTTATCAATTTCACGTATTAAGATCCAATATTTGTCTAAGTTCAAAATTAAGTTAAAAATTCCACTATCTGATAAAATTTAACTCGTGTTTATTATTTTATTTTTTAGAATATAAAATATCCACTCAACATTTGTCCAATTGCAAGTTCAAAATTCCAATAATTGATAAAATTTTAAAACTCTTGTTTATATTTTACATATCTGAATATCCACACAACTATCCTTGTTTATTTTTTAATATCGGCATTCACAAGCTTGTTTATTTTTAAATGAATAAAATAAACAACCGCAGGTTCACAACTACCCTTAGATACTGTCTCAGTAACCCCCAATTAGCTACATGTATAAGACATGAGTGGGAGTGTAAAAAAATCATCATATCGTTTCGTTTACAAAACAAGCGTCCTTCGATACAACATCGCTGATTCACAGATTCATAATAAACGAAACGAAATTTTGTAATATATTTTAAACAACCTGTGTTAACTTTAATACGATCATAACACAAAGCAGCTCAATAGTACTTGGTGATTTCAATAACATCTATTACAATACATGTTAAATATTTTCTATCAAGTTTTAAAAGGGGCTCACCACGGGGTATTGATTCCTATAAAATCGTTTTAATTGGTTATAATTCCATTTTAATGGAACGAAAATATATATGATATACATGTAAATAGCCTTTCTACAAGAACCCTAAAATGCTATAATTGAGTAATGAGATTTTACACAAAGATCAGAATGTTTCCATGTATTCCTTAGATGGTTGAGAAAATCCAAGTGCCCAGAGAAAACCACCTACATTTTGTCAAGCGAACTGACAAAACTTTCTTACTCAAGGATCTGACCCGAGTGGAGTTGAGTTGAGTAATGGTGTTTAACGCCCCAGTCAAGAATACATTGCATTTCACTTATATCGAGACGTCACCAGCTGTCATATACCTTTTTTTAAATTTAATCATTAAATACAATAAAAAATGGTATATTGTCATATACCATTTTTGAATGTATATTGTCAGATACCAATTTTTAAATGTATTTTATGAATAAATTAAAAAAATGATATAGGACACAGCTATATGCTAAGGTGCAGAAATTTCGCCTGTGCGTTGCGCTGAAGGTATTATGCAGCAGGGTTCATCAGCGTGCAAAGTCCACCGTGACACGGGGCCTCGTCCGTAAGAACCGTGACTTTCAAGTGCTTGGCGAAAGAACAGTCACTACCCACTTTCAAGTCTTGGGTCAGATCCGGACGCTTACGGAACGAGCACTCTACCAACTTAACTACCGCAACGGTTGCCCTGAGTGGAAGAAACCAAAGTATCCAGAGAAATCCACCGACCTTGGCAAGCGAACTGACAAACATTCTAACTAAAGGACCAAGTGGGATTCGATCCTAGGCGGTTAGACACTGATCCCATTAGCGCGCGCTTTTGAGAACTTGTCTATCGTGTTTATATTTCAAATATCTAAGTATATAATAGAAAATAAAAATATTATGGGAAAAAACACCACTATTGTGAATATCTAAATAATAGAAAATAAATAATGTTAACGGGAAAAATTTATGTTGACAAAATTTGTACCGAAGTACGTTATTGAAAAAAATACATTTTCCATATAACCGTTTAAATGACGGGTTATATGGATTTTGAAAGAAACATGTTTATATTCACCTATTAAACGTTTTACCAACCTATAATTTACACATTAAATGAACATATGAATTTTAATTTGAATAAATACATCATTACATATTGAATAATTCTACATCACTGTGTTAAACGTCATTATTAAATTTTAAACGGTATTTAAATTTTTCTGTGAACTTATTCATGTATAAAAGTCTTTTTAAGGAATAAATTTTATACCATCGATTTTTTTAAATAAAAATAAAAATTAAATAATAAATGAACGTCAGCCTAGTTTTTTGGTCGATAATTTAAACTAATTTGTGTAATATTAAAATAAATAAAACAATAAAACAGTCTTTCAAATTCTAGTTTTTATGAGTGTATTTAATAGCAGAAGTATAAATTTTAGGTGAATGTTTTTGAATTTTAATTTCTCGTGTGATTTTTTAAATTATTTGTTATGAGATAAAATAGATCATATTGTTTTTATCAAAACAAAATAAGCATATTGGTTGGCATATTTCTGCTGATATATCTTCAAGTGACACTTTGCAGTTTACAATATTCGCCAATTTGTAAATATATAGAAAAAATCTTGAATTTTTTGTAAATGCGCTTTTCAGAGGATTTGGTTGTCTTTCAATAAATAAATAAATAAATTAATAAATGAATAGATAAATAATAAATAAAATTCCGACGAGACACAAATCAGCTCAAATAATGATTTCTTTTTATACGAACCTTTTCTTTTTCTTTGCATCCATATTTTCTAAATTCCTGAATCTACATATATTTTCCAAAATTTGATGATAAATATCCCTGACAAAAAAATCCTGACAAGTTCTCGTCACTTCCTATTCAAATAAATTTACGTTGTATACGGTATGACAAAATTCCGACACTACGATGTCATATATTTTTTTTTTTAAATTCTCAATTAAAGCAACCCTGGTAAGAAAATCTTAATATTAAACGTTGAACGAATGTTCTTGTCACTTCCTAGTCAGATGAATTTCCCTTGTATATGGCATAACAAAATTTTAATATTTAATGTCATTTAATTTTCTCTGGTAAGAAAATCCTAATTTTACATGCTTAATAAACAAATTCTTGTCTCTTCCTATTCAAATGAATTTCCCTTGTATATGGCATAACAAAATTCCGACACTAAATCTCATATATTTACCAGAAATTTTCAATTAAAATATCCCTCGCAAGAAATTTCAAATTTTGAACGTTTAATCAACAAATTCTTGTCAATTCTGAATCAAACGAATATACTTCTTCATATATACATATAGTGTTTATGAACTAAATTCAGAATTCTTGTCAGTTCTTATTCATATAAATTTTACTTGCTGTATGTCATAACAGCTTTGTAAGAATATCCAGAATGAGCACGCCTCCAAGATATTAATTTTCCCCGGGTGTCAGAGGAAGGAAAAGAAATTTATACAAATTTATGATCATTTTCATGTTTAAACGGTTAGCTTATGTAATGACAATAGTTGTTGATAGAACCATGTAAAGTACAGACCTGTCGAAAACTTAACATTGTGCTAATGAAAGGAGTCAAGACTTGGCTGTCTAGTGACCAAGTTATTGACAGCGATAGGCCGAAAAGCTGCCGAGAGATAGATAACAGTTTCAGAAAAAGTCGTGATAACGAAGGGCCGAGTTAGCTGCCGATTTAGCTCTGATTTGTTAGCTTATGGTTAAATTTTCGACAGACCTGTACTTTTTGATTTATTGAATTCTCCCTCGTCATTTACTTTAAATATATACATCGTAGGTAAATAATAAAACGGCAGTAAATTTTAATACTTCGAATTCGGAAAATTGACTTCATTGGAATTTATAAATGTTTGATTTAACCGTTTCATTGTTTAAAATCAAAGGTTTTTTTCTTGTGTATTGCGTATTCATTAAATTCTAATATATTTAAGTTCAGTCATTTAACAGATCATAAAGTTTTATGGCCTGTTAAGATCTGTAAATCGTTTCTCATACTTGACAACGCGTAAGGGTTTTATAGCGCACGTCGATTTTAAATCTCTCAAATTCGGGTTTTAATGGATATTGAATTCAGTTTGACAACAAAAATATAAAGTAGTACTTTCTTTTATTTCGTTGGGGCCACCGTTGCCCAGTGGTTGGTTGGTGGTTGAATGTTGCTTAACGTCGCATCCACAATTTTCAGTTATTCACGTCGAGAACTAGTTCGTGTATGTATGTAAAGTGCGAGTGTGTTTTATGGTCTGTCTTGTACTAGCGCGCACTCAGTGTGACTTTAACGTGCTAGCTTACAGAGTCAGTACACCGCAGACAAGGAACCACCCCCAGTCACATTATACCGATACCAGGCGATCCAGTAAAGACCAACGGCATCCCACATGTGATCGAAGTAGGATTCAAACTTACAGCAGTGAAAGACCCAGGATTTGCAGACTGACGTCTTATCCATCACATCATCGCGGCCTCATGGCCCAGTGGTCTAAGTGCACTCTTACGGATCCCATCACCTAGACTCGAATCCCATTCAGTTCCCATCGTAATTTGAGAAAATTTGTCACCTCGTTTACCGAAGGCCGATAGTTTTCTCCGGGCACTCCGTTTTCCCCATGATACATAAACTGACTCCTCGTGAAAAAATCTTGACTGGGGCGTATAAGTCATTACTCTACTTCACTCTTCTACCATTCCTCATCGTCTTTATAAAAGAAACTGTAAAATACCATTAGCACTCCACTCCCATTGCTTCCCCTTACAAATGAAAACCAACACATTGTCCGTTTTGATGCATAGATAAAATAAAAGCCAAGAGTTATACCCCTTGATTTCAAATTTCTACCTATGGTTACCTCTTATAAACTCAACCAGGTGCTATAAAATAAATTAATGCATGTCCTCATACAAACTTGTATTCACTTTCTTGGTGATTTCCGTTTCTGTGCATGAATAAATTGATAGAGGAGTTATCGCCCTTGATCGACTGAATCAAATGCGTTATCGATCAAATCCAATTTCTCCCTAAGAATACATCTTACAAACTCAATCAAACACCCTAAACAAATTAATGCATGTCTCAGACAAGCATATAATATCTACTTACAAATGAATACCAATATACCCGTCTGTTTCTACCCATGTTATAATGTGTTTTAATTGGATTATTCAAAGAAAAAAGTACGGAGTCCGCAAGGTGAAATGTGTAAAAATATTTAGTATTTATGCAATAGTTATTTCGAAAATACGAAACACTATTTGGGAAATACGATATAGCTATTTTGAATATACAAAATACTATTTCGAAACAAGTAAATTCAGTGAATTATGATCCCCCACCAGCAGGTATCTTCAAAGGGCAATAACTTCCAGGGAAATGAGCAAACTAACTCAGGTTAATAATATACGCATCTCCTATCGATGTTGATACTTTGCATCAAGTTTTATGAAAAAGTGCTTCATAGTTTTGAAGAATTGCACAGACAATAATTTCGGACGAACGGACGGAAGGACAGAATAAAGGACGGATGGACGGACGGAAACAAAAATTAATATCCCTCTTTCCCTAAAAGGCAGTGATAAATAAGAAACAACTCTTTCCACTACATACCACTGTGCGGGTTCCGTAAAATTTGTGAATATTTGGAAAGAACGCAATTTAAGCTTCATATTACAGAAGTTGTGTAAGGTTTTGTGTATGTATTGTAATAGAATTCCAAGGTAAACAGAAATCCGATACCAAATGTGCAAACATCTGAACTAAACGGTAGTCTTAAATGACCCTAAAAAAGAAAGTTTTAAGATCGAATTTAAATAGAGGTAATGACATGAAATAAGATCCACCCAAAACTAAATACAATGTAAGTAATATTTGGCTGTGATTGAGTACATTTCAGATCATATTTTAACTATTTTTAAGAAATTTATAAATTTAAAACACTGATATACAATTCCTCAAATGTAAAAAGAAATAAAAAAACATGTTATAACTGATTCAAAAGTGACAACGAAACGAATTAAACATTTGTAGATTTAAACTACAGATACAATTCCTTACAGAAATAAATATATAATAAAACATGTTGTAACTGAAATTATATATCATTTCAAAAGTGTCCAAAGAAGAATTAACAAATTTCTAAATTTAAACCACCCATATACATTTCCACAAATGAAAAAGAAATAAACGTAAACACGTATAACTGAAAAGTCACGGCCTCGAAAATTGTAAACTTAAACCACCGATATACAATTCTACAAATTGATACGAAATAAAACAAGTTTTAACTGAAATAAGTTCTCATTTCAAACTTGTTCCCATTTTGACACAAACTAAACTGGGAAGTCCCCACCCATGTACATGATGCATATACAATAGCCAATACCACATTATTGTTCCTATGAAATTTGGGAAAAGTGGCGAACCTCCTTCTTTTTGTTTTTTCTGTTTATTAATTTTGTTATTATTATTTATTATTATTATTTTATTATTATTATTATTTAAAAGCTAGGCTATACCCCTTGTGTCCATTATATGCATCGGCTTGTCCAACGTTTTACATTAAGGTGAGCTAAACAATTACAGAATCTAAAGTTCATCTCGGCCCCTCGTTACCTATATCTCCGAGCTATCTATCCCTCGCTGTTTCGCTCGACATCCAAGCTTCGACTCTTATCCCGACGGTTAGCTCAATGTTCAACTTTTAACTGGTCTGTACTGTTTATGATGGTTTTACCACCGACCAATTCAAATACAAGAACGTTACTGTGCAGTTCATTAAGTAAACATTTAATAAAAATCGAACACATTTGTTTAATTTCGGAGACTGTTAAGTACAGACCTGTCGAAAGTTTAACACTGAGCTAACCAAAAGGAGTCGAAGCTCGGTTGCCGAGTGGTCGAGGTATGGATAGCTAGTGAGTGACTGAAAACCTGTCGTGAGCCAAGAGATTGCAGCTATCAAGAAGCTGTCAGGATATATCTAACGATAGACCCATATGAGCTGTCCCATTTGGCTTTAATTCTTTAACTTGGTGTTAAATGTTTGACAGGCTTGTACTGTATTTTATAACAAATGTGCAGTACAGACCTGTCAAAAGTTTAACACTTATCCAACAAATAGGAACCGAATCAGTTGCTCATCTCGACCCCTCGTTAGCTATATTTTGATAACAGCAGCTGCTATCTTTCCTTTGGCAGTTTTTTCGGCCTATAGCTCAATATTCATATCTCGGCAACATTGGAACCGATCCTCGACTGCTGTTCGCGAGGTAGGTGTTAAAATTTCGACAGGTCTGTACTGCATGCAAATATCGCTTTCCTAGGCCATAAATAAGTCTATACAAAAATAACTCGATGTTTGGTTCATATGAATACCCCATTACCACTTCAAATTGACGGAACATTGCCGTATATTTGAATACAAGGTATTGTTCCATTGAGAACGAGGTCAATTTTTAGTATTTACAGATCAGCAATGACGTAAATTATTTGAAACTGTACTTAATTATGTAAATAATGATCATTTATTTAACGAAATAACTTTTTAAAACATGCGGCTTCCATTGACGGAAAAGCGACAGAATATATTAAGTTGGTTGTATTGATTGGGTTTTTTTTCTGGTTGGTTGAATGTTTTTTTTTTTTTTTGTTACATCTGCAGTTTTTATACTACAGGCCCCGGTTTCAAAAATCTTAGTTAAGGCGTAATTGTTAAACTTGCCCCGGTTTCACAATCATTACTTATCAAAGATTTTCCTTAACTTAAATTTTGCAAAATTTCAAATCTTTATAATGTTGTTAATTTTAAAGATATTCAGGAAGATATTATGTTGTTAATTTTGAAGATATTCAGGAAGATATTAAGGTGTCAATTTTAAGATAATTGTTAGAATTAAACATGTGCATTTAGTTTTGACAAAAATATTCACCAGCAGTTCCAAAAAGAGATTACAAAAATTTGCTAAATTTAAGTTAAGGAAAAACTTAGCTAAGGAATGATTGTGAAACCGGGGCCAGGATAGATCTGTCAAGAAGTCAACACTTAAGTAGTTAATAAGTGTCGACGGCTCATCCCAATCCCTTACTACCTAGATTTCGGTAGTTGGTACCCTTGTCTTAACAAATTTTCTGGTCACTAGCTGTCCATACTCCGGCCACTCCGTACTCAAGTACTTTCAGTGCATCAGTTCAGTTTTAAATTTTGACTGGTCTATACTGCTTATGATGGAATAAGTTTTATGGCCGTCATCACAGCATTGTTGATAAGTTTGATGTCTCTGTGCCCTTGATTGCCCTGGATATATTTGACGTCTCATAGTTCCATGTTCCTTTCACACAATTTTGATTACACACGTGGCGGGTGTAGCTAGCTAAACAGGAGGTGCTTACCCTTCCGGAGCACCCGGCCTCACTTCCCTGGTGGAGGTTTACGTGTCTAACCTAACTTGTCAGTTCCAAAGTTTTTGCTTTGGTTCTGGATTGTGATTCGGACATGGGTTAGTATGTTTGTTTTTGATTGTTCAAAACGTTACATAGTAGAATATGACACCACTCTTATTTATTTATTATTTATCTAAATTTATTAATTTTCACGTATTGCTTTATGTATTTACCAATGTACATTTATTTATGTATTTCATGATTTATTTATTTATTTATTTATTTATTTATTTATTTATTTATTTTATTTATTTATTCCTTTATTTACATGTATTTATTTATTTATTTTACCAACATCATAAAGGTCATTTAAAAAAGACATCATACTTGAAAATAAATTGGATTTATTTATTTATTTATTTATTTATTATATTTATTTATTTAACGAATCCCATAACATACCGTTTATAAATTAAAGACACGTCACGATATTCGAAAATATACTTTGATTTATGTTGGGCGATACTTATTGTATCGACTAAGTGTCTAAAACAAAGATTGTTGTAAAAAATCTTTATCATAACTGTTCAATCTTAACTGAACATCAGACAAAATCGGTGGGGGTAGGCGATAATATCTCTATTACCATGTTCTATGTGTTGTTTAAGTACTTAATTTGTTGACTTATCTGGAGGTCGTTATTGGTGTTACTTTATGTTTACTGTTTGCTCTCTCTCTCTCTCTCTCTCTCTCTCTCTCAAATTATTGGTTTACTATTTCCATAAAGTAATGAACTGTATCACTGCGCATGCACTGCTATTGAGATACTTTTTGCTTTTGTTTGACAAATTTTTAGAAGAAAAAATAATACGAAAGGCGAGACGTTTCTGTAACGGACATCCACGCTGATCGTATTTATAGTATTTTCACGGAGGTCCGCACTCACGAGAGTCTAAGCAATGTTGCTTTCACAGATGTGTTGTTTTCACGGAGGTCCGCACTCACGAGAGTCTAAGCAATCTTGCTTTTTACAGAGGTCCGATATTATATGTGTTGCTTTCACAGAGGTCCGGTATCACGGAGGTCCGCGCTTACCACACTCTAATTAAATGTTGCTTTTACAGAGGTCCGATACAATATGTGTTGATCTTAAATGTTGCTTTCACAGAGGTCCGATATTATATGTGTTGTTTTCACGGAGGTCCCGTGTTTACCACACTAATTAAATGTTGCTTTCATAGAGGTCCGATATCAAATGTGTTGTTTTCACGGAGGTCCGTGTGGTTCTCGTGGAAGTCCGAGTTTGCTTCTCTCTCTCTCTCTCTCTCTCTCTCTCTCTCTCTCTCTCTTCTCTCTCTCTCTCTCTCGTGAAATTCCGAGTTTGTCTCTCTCTCTCTCTCTCTCTCTCTCTCTCTCTCTCTCTCTCTCTCTCATTATTGATTCTAAGTTGCGATCATATACCGGTAACCGCCCACTGTGCTGTAACAAGATACAGTCGTGGTGGTGTTTACAAACAGATATTATCATAGATTATAATTAAACACATTGTTATTTCTTTATCAGTAACTGTAATTAAACACAAATTGCTTTATGCTTCGAATTTGTCAAAAACAGGTTTATCTAAAAATTAATTGCAAATTACCAGTGCTGAACAATTAGCTCGCGCAATTCATTATAAGAGTCATTATGAAGCACGAGACTGCTGATAATGGGCCTGACAAATCACGTGACTGCTGATGAACATCAAGATAATCACGTGACAACATGAAAAACATGTGTCACAAGATATCTTGATTTTGTATCAGTCAAGCGAGAACAATACAGAAAGCTGGGGTGTACAAAAGATAAAAAGGTTACATACACCTGTAAATTTAGAAAAGCTTTCATAGAACTGACCTGTCGAAAGTTTAACACTGACCTGCGAGAGTTGAGTAATGGTGTTTAACGTCCCAGTCAAGAATATTTCACTTATATCTAGACGTCTCCAGCTAGCTGTAGGGAAATTTTGCTTGTTCGTTGCGCTGGTAGCATTATACATCAGGGTTCTCTATCATACCAAGCCTACCGTGACACAGGACCTTGTTTATTTTAAGTTTGCATCTAAAAGAACCATGACTTTTGTTTCGTAATGCCGAGTGCTTCCACTACCCACTTTCAGGTCTTGTGTCAGACCTGGTCAGGGATCGAACCCACGACCTCCAACTTACGGAGCGAGCACTCTACCAACTGAGCTACCGTAGTGGTCACTGAGCTAAGAAAAGGAGTCGACGAATGCCGAATATTGCTAGTGACCTGGTCCCAGTTTAATTAAGATTTTCCTTAACTTAAATTTGGCAATTTTTTGCAGATCTTTTATCGTACTAAAAATAAAACAAGAATAACGACGGTTAATCTCGAGATAATCTCCAAAATGAACCCTTAAATTCATGAACAAAATTTATTCAGATTTTAAATTTCTAAACTTTCTCCAGCTATCAATATTTCGACCACTCATCAGCTGAAATTCAGTCCCTTTTCGTTAGCTCAGTGTTAAACTTTCGACAGGTCTGTACTGTAGATAAATGTGTAGTTAATAAACTGTATGGTTTAATATCCGAGTATTTAGTGCAGGGGCTTGAGAAGTTTTAAAGTGGAATTTACGGCTTTAAATTTATCTCAAAACAAACAGAACATGGTCGTCTTGTCATTGACATGTCGTCAGGGGTCTATTTTAAATATACGACTTATAAATTTGATTATTTTGATTTCTAATAATTTCACAACTGTTATTGTTCGATTAGCCCGAGATTCCTCTGGCCCGAATTTTTTTTTTTTTTTTTTTTTTATCAATTTCGGGCCAGAGATCGGGCTTCATTATTTTACATAACGTGATGCCGTTGAAATCCTACGGCAGGGTAAGATTTAATTTGGCGGATATGTTCACTTTATTTTCACGGGCATTGGGTAATGAACCAGTCAGATCGCTTACCTGAACCTTTATTCACAAGAATCCATCGAAAAAAACTACGTGGCAACTCCGTTTTATATCTATTCCAGCCATATAAATCCAACACATCCTTCATCATCTCGCCATTTTTTATGTTATGGTATTCAAATAACGCGAGATCTCGCGGGTTAAGTCTCCTTTTCTGATACACAAGTGTTGGATTTATAAGGCTGGAATGGATATAAAACGGAGTTGCCACGTAGTTTTTTCGATGGATTCTTGTAAATAAAGGTTCAGGTAAGCGATCTGACTGGTTCATTACCCAATGCCCGTGAAAATAAAGTGAACATATCCGCCAAATTAAATCTTACCCTGCCGTAGGATTTCAACGGCATCACGTTATGTAAAATAATGAAGCCCGATCTCTGGCCCGAAATTGATAAAAAAAAAAAAAAAAAAAAAAAAAAAAAATTCGGGCCAGAGGAATCTCGGGCTATTGTTCGATGTGAAACTCTCTCTCTCTCTCTCTCTCTCTCTCTCGTTTCATACCAGTTTCTGTGATTTCAAGGAGGTCCGTGCTAAAAAGACCCTTTAAATTGCTTTCACGATGGTCCGCGATGATCTCCCTCGCTCTCTCTCTCTCTCTCTCTCTCTCTCTTTCTCTCTCTCGTTGTTTTTGGCGCTTAAAATACATAAATTGGCTTTCACAAAGGTTCAAATTCGCCCCTCTCTCTATCTTTCTCCGATCTGACAAAAATTCCGATGAATGTGGTGTTTTCATGGAGGTCCGCGCTTAAAAGATCAACGTGTTCCGTTTGCGAAGGTCCATCTCTCTCTCCCTAGTGCATTTGAGAAATGGGTCTATATACCGAAAATTCATTTTGTAATCGAAGTTCAAGAGGATGATTTTCATAAGTTCATGCAGAGAGAGAGAGAGAGAGAGAGAGAGAGAGAGAGAGAGACCTGTGGCTGAAAAACAAATGTCAAAAGAAAGATCAAACTAATCGTGATCACAGATGGCTTCTTTCGCTAATACAGGAAAAATTTATCCTCAAGATTCCGGAATTACTTGATTAAAAAAAACAGGGCAACTCCTACCTTGATAAGATCTCTTTCTCACTCCCGTCTGTCCATGTTGACAAAACTTCTCTGTTAGCACATGATGTGTTTGAAATGTTTCAAGTGTTTTTCTTTAATATTAATACAGAGATGTATTATTCAAAAGCCGTGTTTGTCCTTTTGTCTTTGTGCAAATAAAAATTGTTATTTGTTGCCAGGAAGTAACAATTTTCGGTCTAGATATTATAAATGTTACGTTTGATTTTTTTTATGAAAAACTGCATCCAAATGTAGTAACATTATAGATGCATAAATAGCACACCTTTGTTTAACAAAAATTAAATTAAGTGCTTTTCATTATTTAACTGAAAACCAGTATTTTAGGCCGAAATATTAACGGTTTAGGCTTCTTTATTGCGATACAGTACAGACCTGTCGAAAGTTTAACAGTCAGCAAACGAAAAGGGGATGTTGAGTGGTCGAGACATGGATAACTAGTGACCGAAAAGCTGCTGAGAGATAGATGGCAGCTGACAAAAACCTGTCGAAATATATAGTACAGACCTGTCGAAAATTTAACACTCATCTAACGTACATGTATAAGAGTCGAAAATTAGCAGAAGTATAAACAGCTAGAAGCCGACAGCTGACGAGAGATAGATAGCGCCGACTGTCAAGGTATATACAGTATAGGCTTGTCGAAAGTTTAACACCGAGCTTACGAAATGGAGTCGAAATTCGGTAGCCGAGTAGCCGAGATATGGATAGCTAGTGACCAAAAAAATGTCGACAGATCGAAATCGTTTGTAGAACAAACTGTCGAGAAAATATGTACAGACATGTCGAAAGTTAAACAACGAGCTAAGGATTCAAAACTCGACTGCTGGGTGGCCAAGATATTGATAGCTATTTACTGAAAAACTGTCGAGCGATCGAGATCAGCTGCGGAAAAATTGTCGAAAAATATAGCTAATCAGTGGTCGAAATGACACTATCGACACAAACCCCGTCTGAAGACATTAAATAAATCGCCGGATCTCAGTGGCCAAGTGGTTTAAAGCATACTCACTGTCTGAATCCCACAGGGTCAGATTCAAGTGTGAACAGGTTTGTCAGTTCGCTTGCCAAAGATCGATGTCTTTCTCAGGGGTTTACTCCTTTTTGCTCCACCATCTCTGAACTGACCGTCTCGATATAAGTGAAAGATGGCACTGTCAACACGAGCCTCAAATAAATTTCGGGACCTCGGCGACCGACTGACATACGGATAACAGCGCCTATGTTTGAATCCTACCAAGGCAGATTCTAATGAGAGAAAGTTCGTCAGTTTGCTTGCCGAAGGTCGATCGCTCGCTTTCTACGCTCACTCCGGTTTCTTCAACCATCCCTTAACTGACCCGAATGATGACACTGTCAGCAGAAGCCCCGTCTAAAGGCCTCAAATGAAGGTCAAAGGGAACTATGCGTTCTAGCTTATTTTTATTGATTTAATCTATTCGATGAAACAATGATTTATGGCGTAATTTACTCTTTAAGAAACTCCAGTTTTCTCCACCAACCCTGAACTGACCTGTCAGCATATAAACCCCATCTGAAGGCCTCAAAAGAAGGTCAAAGTGAACTATTTAGTCCGTAATTACGCTTTCTGTTTAAGTCAATGTAGCCTATTTTCATTGATTTAATCTTTTCAAATGAAACAATAATTCATGGCATGGCATAATTTACTCCTTAACAAACTCCAGTTTCCTCCACCATCCTGGAAAGATGGCACCGTCAGCACGAACCCCGTCTGAGAGCCTCGAATGAAGGTCAAAATGAACTATTTAGACCGTAATTACGCTTTCTGTTTAAGCCAATGTAGCTTATTTTCATTGATTTAATCTATTCAAATGAAACAATAATTCATGGCGTAATTTACTCTTAAACAAACTCCAGTTTCCTCAGCCATTCCTGAACTGACAGGAAAGATGCTATCGTCAGCACGAACCCCGTCTGAGGGCCTCAAAAGAAGGTCAAAGCGAACTATATTAGACCGTAATTACGCGTTATGTTTAAGTCAATGTAGCCTATTTCCATTGATTTAATCTTTTCAAATGAAATAGAATAATTTATAGTATAATTTACTCCTAAACAATTTCGATCGAAAATCTTCAATTTATTGACAAACTTAATGGTTTGTATGCATAAGCGTGACATTTAGCGCTTCTTAAAATTCAATTATTCCGATGACGTCACAATCATAAACACTTTAACTGTAAATTTCATGCATTAAATGGATATTTTGTCGGAAAATGCGTAAGGCAATGAATCAATTTTCTATATCATTGGTTTGAGATAATTTTACATTTTAAAATTAAAACACCGTTCAAAACATCAATAAAATATTGATAGCTAAATGCAACTACTAGTAAATCACAAATGAGCTGACAGCTTCCTTTGTAACCACCCTCCCCCACATAAACGTAAATTCAATGTAATTTTTTTTGAAAACTTACTTTTTACAGAAATGTTCAAAATTGAATGATTCCGCCATTTTTTCTCATTTTTTTGGTTTTCAGACTTCCCTGAGGATACACGTTGGTGCTCTCTCTCTCTCTCTCTCTCTCTCCTCTCTCTCTCTCTCTCTCTCAACACGATTTACTATATCTTTCTCTCTGGACACAATTTATTCTTTCTCTCTCTTTTTCTCTTTTAACACAATTTACTCTCTCTCTCTCTCTCTCTCTCTCTCGTGAACACGATTTACTTTCTGTCTCTCTGAACACAATTTACTATCTGTCTCTCTCTGAACACGATTAACTCTCTCTGACTCTTTCAACACGATTTACTCTCTCTCTCTCTCTCTCTCTCTCTCTCTTGTTCTCTCTCTCTGAACACGATTTACTTTCTCTTTCTCTCTGAACACAATTTACTCTCTCTCTCTCTCTCTCTCTCTCTCTCTCTCTCTCTCTCTCTCTCTCTCTCTCTGAACACGATTTACTCTCTTTCTCTCTCTCTCTGAACACAATTTACTCTTTCTCTCTCTCTCAACACGATTTACTCTCTCTCTCTCTCTCTCTCTCTCTCTCTCTCTCTCTCTCTCTCTCTCAATACTCTTATTTTATTCATATCAAAGATAAAATGGTTTTACGGTATTTACAATTTAAACAGACTTCATTGTAAATACATTAATTATTCATTTTATCAACAAGTGCATTGTATACGATATTTTAGTTTACCGGGACGTTTTCATTTCATTACTTAGTATGCCCGGAGATTTTTTATCTTTATGTTACCGATCGAGTTTACTGAAACTGATAAAATTATTTATACAAGACATAACGTAATGCAACGTAACACATCGCAACCCAACCGTCACGTCCTACCACATCATATCAAAATGCGACACGACAGAACACAACACAACATAACACAACGTAACTCAACGCGCCATTACGCAACACAACACATTTTTCCACACCACAATGCAACACAACATGCACGTCATAACACAACGTAACTCAACCCGCCATTATGCAACACAACACATTTTTCCACATCACAATGCAACACAACATGCGCGTCATAACACAACGTAACTCAACCCGCCATTATGCAACACAACACATTTTTCCACACCACAATGCAACACAACATGCGCGTCATAACACATACCGCAACATAACGTTATATAATGTAACGTAAAGCAACGCACCGTAACGCAGCGTCACACAACGCAACACAACACAATGCGACATAACATAACACAATAAAACATACCTTACCGTAACGCAATACAACGCAACACAACATAACGTAACACAACACAGCATAACATAACATAACAAAATATAATACTAGTACAGAACAACATATCACATCACGAAACAACGCAACACGTGTATGACACAAAGATAAACAAACATACAACACAACATGTACCCCCAACACATTACATTCTATGTTAAATTATTTTACAAAAATGCCTAATCACTGCCATTTTTAAACTTTTTTAGTCTATATCAAAAACGTAGTGGAGGGTATTTAAATTTTGTTGTCAAGGTCTTTTATGAAGGATATGTATAGATAGTTAAATCAGCGTGATTTAGGCTGTATCATTCGTGTTAATTACTCCGGATCAGTGATTCCATTGAGATTATCGCCCGGATTATCAACCAGTAGAGCTGCAATTAAAATATTTTAATCCTTATTCCTATTATAATGAACACGTGTTCTTTCTGTTTGAATTACTGAAACGACCCCCATTACATTAAGACTGTACCGAAACGACTCTATGTTTAAAATTCTTGTCTGGATTTTGGAGGTGAAAACCAGTTTTGAGTTGTCGGAAACCAGATTTAAAGTCGCATAATGCCCATGCTTAAGCCATGCCGCGCCGGGTTTCAATCTGATCTATTTATTGGCCATGGTCTGCAACTTTCCCAGGTCGGACGAAGCCCCAAATATAACCAGAAAGGGTAAAAATGCACTGGGCAAAACCAGGATTTGGACTCGGGACCTTCCTGATACTAGCGGGATGTTCTACCGACTGACCACCAATCAAACCCAATCCGCTATATATCAAACAAGTCATATAAAAAGTGGGTACGTGTATTATATATTTAAACTTTGTTTGCATTGATAGACGAACCCGGGACCTTTCCAATACTAGCACGATGCTCTATCGACTAAGCTACCAGGCCGGTCCGTCACATCTGGATCTGACATTTAAATCTTGTTTGCATTCTAGCTCGAACCCGGGAGCTTTCCAATACTGGCGGGTTGTTCTATTAACTGCGCTACTCAGCAACCCTCTGAAAAATGGATCTACAGTTCAACCTACCTTAAAGGCCACCTCCATATAAGGGTCACCTGCTTATAAAGGCCAGTAGAATTGTATCCCAATTGTTCTTTATTCATATTATTTGAACCTGTATATAAATGCCACCTGCCCATAAAGGTCACTTTTACTAGTTCCCTTGGGTGGTCTTTATAGACAGGTTTGACTAATATTATTTTAAAACTCTTGTTGTGTGGCATAATCGCTCGAACCCTGGACCATCCCTATACCAGCACGTTGCTCCGAGCTACCCGGTCACCTATCGAGTCCGGTGCATACATCTATATGAAAAAGTCATTTGAAAGGCGGACTTAATTTATTTCAATCTTGTTTGAATTCACACTATATATATATACAACATTGTGCATTTCCTATGGTATAATGAATGCCGATTTCAATTACGTTGTGTGTTTCACAGCATGGTTTGTGTCACCGGGTACAATTGTATATTGCAGACCTGTCGAAAGTGAGCTAGCAAAAAGGGGTAGAAGCCCGGTTGCCGAGTGATCGAGATATGGATCACTAGTGACCGAGGGACCGAGATATGAAACGAAAAGCTGCCGAAAGAAAGATAGCAGCAGTCGAGATATAGCCAACGAGAGGCCGGTGAGCTGCCTATTCTGCAGTAATTTGTTAGCTCAGTGTTAAACTTTCGACAGATCTGTACCGTTTAACCCCAATATGACTTATTGATTTTCATTTCAATACGTATTGAAATATTGAACGTATAATAAACATCATTAGCATAACATAATTAAATAGTAAAACCACTGTAGGACCCAGGATTAAGTCCTGTGAAAACCAGCTTGCATTTATGAGACAAGAAGGCCTAGGATTAATCCCTGGACGGGAAACACCACTTTGTATTTGTTAGACAAGAGGACTTAAGAATGAACCCTGGCCAATGAAAAACCAGTTGGCATTTTCAGACAAGAGGACCTAAGATTGAACCTGGCCGGAGACCACCAGTTTGCATTTTTAGACAAGATGATCTAGGATTGAACCTTGATCGGGGAACACCAGCTTGCATTTTCAAACAAGAGGAACCAGAACTGAATCCTGGACAGGTAACACCAACTTGCAGATAACTGCTGATATATCACAGGCAAATGCCCATACGCATCTGTCTCACAGCAATTCATCACGGGTTCATACCAATACATGAAAATTACTGCCCAATACATGACAGGAACAGACTAATGTATCACAATTTTATACTATTCACGGGAATAGACCAATACGGCACAACAATTACAAAAATGTCACCTCACGAACCAATACATCGCAGGTTCAGACGAATAAATCACAAGCATATTTCAATATATCACAAGCGAATACCGAAAAGTCACAGCCACGCACCAGTACATCATGGATACAGACCAATATGCCTTCGATACAGAACAATACATCATACAAATACCAATATGTTGCAGGAAACAGACCAAAACCCAAAGTTACATACCACTACATCAAAGAAGCAATATACTGACCAATACATATTGATACATCACAACCAAAAACTTATGTATACATTACAAGAAAACACAAACAAGTGTAGATCAATACATCATGGATACAGGCCAATACATCGCATCCAAATACCAATACATCACAGTCACTCATCAATAGATTATTGATACAGACCGATATATCACAGGAAACGGACCTATGCATCTTATCCAAAAACCAATATACCAAAGTGACATATCAATACATCACAGGAAGCAGATCAATTCAATACGGACTAAAATACCAATACACCAAAGTCACACATCGATACGTCATTGATAAAAACCGATACATTGCATCCAAATTCCAATACATCACAATCACAAACCCACAGACCAAATACATATCATATCTATAACTACTATTGTCATGTTTTAGTTATATACGTTAGCTGACCCCTGTTGCCAAGTACAAGTTTTTTCAGTTGCAAATATCGCCGTTCTTCTATTGAAAAATATGTCCTCGTATTTAAATGTGGAAATATAAAAATGTAATCATGTGTAAAATTGTAATATCATAAAATAAATTCCTTCACTATTGTAAGTTTAGTTAAGGCGTGTTACTCATTTAAAAATAGAAGCAGGTAGATACCGCAGTACAGACCTGTCGAAAGTTTAGCATTAAGCTAACGAATTAGTGCCGACTCGGCAGCCTGTATCGGCCCCTTGTTACTGTACATCATAAAATAAATTCCATTACTGTTATAAGTTTAGTTGAGGCGTGTTACTCATTTAAAAATAGAAGCAGGTAGATACTGTTGATAGTTTAACATTAAGGTAAGGAATTAGTGCCGACTGGACAGCTTGTATCGGCCCCTTGTTACTGTACATCATAAAATAATTTCTTTTACTCGTTTAAAGATACCATAGTACAGACGTGTCGAAAGTTTAACAGTAAGCTAACGAATCAGTGCCGAATAAGCAGCTCAACTTGAGCCCTTGTTAGCTAAATCTCGGTAGCTGTCGTCTATCTCTGACTCAGATACCCTACTCAAGATTCTTACACGTATATCTAGGTGGTCAGTTCTGGCTTAGTTGAGCAAACCGGAGTACCCACATATTTAATTAGGTAAAGCAAAACCTCACACATATTCCATAAATTATAATTCTTTCACTTATATCGAGACAGTCAGTTCATGGATGGCGGAGTAGAGTAATGGTGTTCACGCCCAACTCAAGATTGTTTCACTTATATCAAGGTGGTTAGTTCTGGCTTACTAGAGTAGAGCAAACCGGAGTACCCACATATTTAATTAGGTAAAGCAAAGCCTCATAAATATTCAATAAAATTATAATTTATAATTTTATCATTTTATTATATTATTCTATGGTAGAGTGGAGTAATGATGTTTTACACCCAAGTCAAGATTCGTTCATTTATATCACTGCAATCATTTCAGAGATGGTGGTGTTGCGTAATGGTGTTTTACATGTCCCCCTGAAGACCCCTTTACCATTATTAAGACGGTTAGTTCGGGTTATAGTGTACTGCAGGAAAACGGAGTACCTGAAAAAAAAAGCCACTTGCATTCGACAAACATTCTCACACTATTATCAGCTTCGAAGTTAGGAGGTTAGCGGCGGTGTAAGTGGAATCTTGATATCACTAGGTCATAGCGGTTAGCGGCTGTGTCAGTGGAATCTTGATATCACTAGGTCATAGCGGTTAGCGGCGGTGTCAGTGGAATCTTGATATCACTAGGTCATCGAAATCCGCGGTTCTAAAATGGGCTCGGTTTCAATAGTTTCAGAATACTCGAATTCACAGCATATATTTTTTCGCCAATAAATAACATAAATTGTTTTTATACCTTCATAATAGTCATTTGAATTTTACTCTACTTTTTTTATTTTTTTTTAAATTCGACTTTTAAATTATAAATAGATAATTAAAACAATTAAATAAAATCGAAACGACAAATATTTTTAAGTTTAACCCTCTCGTTACCAAGCAATTTTTAATTCCTATACACACTAAATACAATACCATTATGTATCAATAACGATATGACTAGATCCATACATGTTTAAAATGTAGGTATATATTTATATACATATACAAATATCGAATTTTAAGATTATTTCAAATCGATCTACTAATAAACAATGGCTAACACATGTTATGAAATTTGAATAACAATTAAAGGTTTGGTAGGTATTGACCCGTCTAACTTAGAATTATCTTAATTACAAAAATATAGATCCCTTACCTGTGTGTCACGTGCTATATCCAACATTAAATCCTGTTAAAAATTCTTCATTATTTTATAGATAAAAATTCCAATTTTTTAAATATTAAAAAATCACCTTTTTTCTCCCAAAAGTTATAAAACGTGTATTGTAAATCACTTAATACAAATATTAATTTTTCACCTGTCTACCGCCGTTAAAATCCTAAACATATTAAAACCTGATAACGGTAAACTGTGATATACCGTTATACTGTATCGGGCAAGTCAGAACGCAAACTCGGCAGTTTGTTCTCTATTCAATAAAGCCCACAGTAAGAATTATTACATTTGATTCAATAAAGTTTATGAGGCTCTTAACCAAACGACCCGTATGTAATTCTTATTAAAAACCTGACTCGATTATTTCTTTCTTTGAGCAAATATAACCAGCTGTTTGATTTTTGTAAATTTTTACTTTAAGGAAATTAAAAATATGTAGTTTTTCACATGTATGACCCGTGAAATAAGTTGCATTTCCCCGTGGTGCATGTCACGGGGCTCTGTATGGGCTATATGTGGTTTAAAAGTTTAATATGCACTGTCGTGTTGCAATTTTTAATTTTCTGACTGAAATATATATTTTTTTTTAATACAAAGATGTGATTTTATTCAAAGGAATAATTTTATTAAAAAAAAAAATGAAAAAGGTATAGATATAGAAACTTTTTAGCCAACACTCGGTATTTTGAAATTGTAAAATGAAAATTTAAATGGCTTTCTGTAAGCTAGCTTTCTCATTTAAGGATCTTTCCCAAGTGGGGTTCAAACCCTCGACCTCACAGATACGAAGCAACCACTCTGCCAACTGAGTTACCTTAGTTGTCACATTCATTCATAATACGGAGCTTTAGCTATGCGTTATGTTACTTAATGCTTTACGCTTCTAGGAAGGACTTATTTAGGTATACTCCACTAAAAATAATAATTTTGATTGAAAAAAAAACCACAAAATGACGAAATCAATCCATTTTAAACATTTCTGTGAAAACTGAATTTTCAAATTTTCGACTAATTTTTTGTTTAAATTTTATGTTTTGAACAAAAAAGCTCCAGTGATTTCTATTCCTCTGTTAGGGAAAATTCGTCAATTTTTTCTTCATTTTTTATTTCTTTTCTTATTATCTTTATCTTGTTAATGGTTTTCGGGCAAAAGTTCATGAAATAGAAATCCTTCTTAAAATTTTGAGACTTAATATTGAATAACAGCAATGAAAATATTGACACGTGACCTTATCGGTCAGATACTAAGTAATATGCAAATAGAATTATATACCTATGTAAGTACCGTAAATGTACTTACGCAGATCTACCTGGATTTGATGACGTAAGCATTTATTGGAAATTCCACAGGTGTATTGAAATAAGATTTTGAAATAATATTGCACAAACAGGTTAAAATCTAGTTAATACACCCATTTATATGAAAACAAATCAGATATTTAAAAGGGCGGAGACCTATTTAGACCTATACAGACCTACATGTATGTCGCTATGCAGAAAGTTTAGCGGTGCCGGTTACGTGGGTCATAGGCATAACTCCACTTACATGCCTCTCTCTCTCTCTCTCTCTCTGGCCAGTTAAAGCCACCCGAGAGAATATATGTTTGGAATTTTCACAAAGTCCGTGTAAAACTCGGGGGAAATAGTGAAGGAATTACACGGTCCTGTCGCCTCAAGTTCGGTAAAGGGTTCGACCTCTCGTCCAAATCTGTATTTCTTTTCCTCTTGCAAAAGGATATATTGGACATAAGCAAGTGGTAAGCAGCATTAACACTTGATGACGTGATACCACTACGGCAGCACAATTGGTAGAGTGCTTGCTCCGTATGTGGGAGGCCGTGGTTCCGAGTCCCGACAGGGCCTGACCGAGACTTGGAAATAGGTAGTGACCATTCTTTCGCCAAGCACGCGGCATTTAGAAATTAAAATCACGGGGTTCTTCAGAAGATACCTTAAAACTATGTCACGGCAGGCGTGTCACGTTAAAGAACCATTGCTCTTAGCGCACTGTAAAACAGTGGCGAAATTAGGGGAGGGGTTGCGGGGGTTGCAACCCCCCCTTTGAAAAATTTCAAGAGAGAGAGAGAGAGTGAGAGAGTGAGATATTGACTGATTAAAATTATTTTCTTGGCCACCATCGGGGCTCTGCCCTAGACCCATCGCCTCTGGAAGCTCGCGCCTTTGGCGCTCGCATCTAGCATTGATATAATTCTCGCCCCTCCTTTTAAAAATCCTGTATAGATCTCACCCCCCTTTCAAAAATCCTGGATAGTTCTCAACCCCCCCCCCCCTTTCAAAAAAATCCTGTATGCGCCCCTGTAAAAGATCAAAATTTCTGCCGCTTCTGCTATAGCTGTTGGCGTTTCGATATAAGTGAACTTTTCTTGACTGGTACGTAAAACCCTATTTAATCAATGAATCAATCGTTGACGTGATAACCGTATAGAGTGACAATAATTTAAAGCATGATAATTGATTTAACGCTCAGATAGATTTTAGTGGCTATCCCTTTTCTCTCTCTCTCTCTCTCTCTCTCTCTCTCTCTCTCTCTCTCTCTCTCTCTCTCTCTCTCTCTCTCCTCTCTCTCTCTCTCTCGTGGCGCGTTGCAGCACTTGATCATCTGCTTCGATCAAAATCTCAAAGTATCCATGACAAAGTAAGCACAGAAAAGAAGTGTTTGTTATCATAAGACACACCATTTTCAGTCAAAACTGTCTATACAGGCCACCAAAGGGAACCAGTAAAAGTGGTCTTATGGACAGGTGATCCTTATATAGAGGTGGTCTTTAGAGGCTTGACTGTCTATAAATTTTGAGTTTCACATGTAGTGGCGACGACTTGATATAAGTGAAATGATATGAGGCGTTAATATCAATTCACCACCCACTCCTAAGCGTTGTACTGACTAAAAATTTTAATTTGTCAGGGGATGGAGCAAATTTGGTAAAACATTCACAATATACTACATATTTTACCGGAAAACCTAAAGCGACCACCTCTGTAAAAAGATCGCGATTTAAGACCTATTTACTTCCTATGACACCTTTCTATATATAAACTTAATATTTTTTGGGTATCGTGAGAGAATTTTAGGTTTTACTGTACAAGAATGTGTCCAGTTTATCACATGAAAATGATCATCACATAGTTAAACAATTAAAGGGAGACAACTGTTCATAGTCACTGCTCAGTCACTTAAAATCATTACACAAATGAAGATGTCGTCAGTTCTTGGTTGGTGGAGGAAACCGAGAACAGCACTGACCTTCGGCAAGAAAAACTGACAAACTTTCACGCATTATGATTTATCTGGGTGGGGTTCGATCATAGGCTATAACTGGTGGTGTGATCCCCAAATGCCCACTTTTGATCATTCGGTCGACGGACATAGCACCACTGCGGTAGCATCCTAGAAATTCTTCGCAGTATAACACGCACGTATGTACATATTTTTTACCAACGTAGGCAATATACAAAATACCCTTAGTCACATCTTTTCGGTGTTCGAACCGCGACCTCCTACAGATCAGTTTGTAGCGTGCTCGCTCCGTAAGTGTGAAATCGTTAATTCGAACTCCGACCGGGTCTAACCCAAGACTTGAAAGTGGGTAGTGACTGTTCTTTTGCCAAGCACTCGGCAATTTGAAATGAAAGTCACGGTTCTTTCGGATGGGAACCTGAAATAAACGAGATCCCGTGTCACGATATGCTTGGCACGATAAAGATCCCTGTTGTTTATTGCCATCTGCGCAACGCACAGGCAAAATTTCTGCACTTTCGCCTATAGCTGGTGACGTCTTGACATATAATAAGTGAAATATTTTTGACTGGGATGTTAAACACCATTACTCAGCCCGACGGACACAGCGGCTGGTTTTGTAGATGTTTTACTGTAAATTGGTCGGCATGTGACCAGAAACGTACTTATTGGTAACCACCACTAAAATTTTAATTTTGACTAAAAAAAGGCTTAAAATTGACAGAATAACCGTGACCATTTTTGAACAATTCAGTGGAAAGTACATTCAATTTCTCGATAGGTGGATTGCGAACACCTTGCTAGGCTTGCGTTCGATTGTTATGAACTAGATATCTTGATATATAAATGGTTTCGATACTATGTCATATTGAGGATCAAGACATTCTTTGGAGGATTACTGAAGATTTTATCCCAAAAATAGACATTCCAAGACTAATGATTGCTGTCAGTCATGTTTATAAAAGTTAGAGAAATCCTATTAGTGAGTACAAGCGAGAAAATGAATGATATAATTATTTAGCTAAAGTACAGACATGTCGAAAATTTAACACTAGTTCTAACAAAAAAGAGTCAAAGCTAGGCAGACAAGTGGCCGAGATATAGATAACGACGAAACGCTGTCGATGTCTACAGTACAGCCCTGTCAAAAGTTTAACACCGAGGTAATGAAAAGGCGTCGAAGTTCGGCTTCAAGTTGGCATAGATATTAATAGACAGTGATTTAGAAGCTTTTGAGAGGCTTATAGCAGCTGTCGAAATGCAGCCGAACTAACGAGCGGCCGAAATGAGCTGTCTTTTTGGCATTTATTCTTTGGTTTAGCGTTAAACTCTCGACAGGTCTGTACTGTAATTACGGCGGTCACTGTCCACCGCAAGTCAAATGGGTTCTTGCTGGCTACGTGGTTGTTTGGTGATGTAACGTTGTTTATGTTTAACGTTATATAAAAGAAATCTTTCACTGCGGTAGCTCAGTTGGTAGAGTGCTCGCTCCGTAAGTGGGAGGTTTGGGTTCTAACCCCGACCGGGTCTGACCTAAGACTTTAAAGTGGGTAGTGACTGTTCTTTCGCCAAGCACTCGACATTACGAAATGAAACTCACGGTTCTTTTAGATGGGAACTTAAAATAAACGAGGTCCCGTGTCACGGTGGGCTTGGCACAAAAAGAACCCTGCTGTGCAATGCCATCAGCGCAACTCGCAGGCAAAATTTCTACACTTTCGCCTATGGCTGGCGACGTCTCGATATAAGTGTAATATTCTTGATTGCGACGTTAAACACCATTATTCAACTCAACTCAGAAATCTTTCAGCCTTTAGCGACGAGAACAAAATTTATTACTTGTAATCTCTTAGGATTGAACTAAATCAAGTCCGTATATTCGTTAGATTAGCTATAGGCCGAATTATTTGTCTTAACGATGGCAAACTAACAGTTATTTTTTATATATTGGTAGCAATATTAGGGAGGGCTCGATTGTAGTTCCAGACTCGAACCCAAAAATCGTGAACCCACTCTGCAACGTATCTACACTTGTTCAAGAACACGTGGTAGCGATAGGACTGCCGCTTAGCCCGTGTTTTGGGGAATGGGACCAGGCCCCTTGCAATTGTGAAAATCAATGGCCAAATAGTCAAAATTGAGAAGATGAAAAAGACCATTTTTGTTAAAAACTATAAAATGGACACATGGAAACATTTTAAGATATTAACAAATATTTTTTTTTCTTTTCAGATTGAGTTTTTACATGAATTTGTTTTATTATTTATTTTACAATTTAAGAGTTAGTTTATAAGTTCTGTTCTAAATTATGATAAATAACTTGTTGTTTGTCAAAAAAACCTTATTGTGAATGGGTCCCAATATCGGTCATTGGAACAACCGTGAGATGTATTCATATGTTCACTCACCTAGGGTCGTTCTTAGCTGCAATTTTAGATACTTTTTCTGGTTCCAATCCGTCGATCAAATCCGTTGAAAATATCCATCCTCTTTTGATTTTATTATCCGTATCAGCTACTTGCGATGACGTAACAGGAATCTTGCTGTTTTCGTTTAACGGGTCTGTTTGCGGAATATCCAATTGTTTTCGAAAACTTTTTACGGAAGAGGTTTCGATTTCCGAATCACTGCAGCTATCACAATCCGGAAGTGTCACGGAAAGTTGGTTTGATCGGTAAATTTCACCGGGAAGTCTCCGATATACCTCCATGATTTTGGATCTGACACACGGAAAAACCCTCGGAATCGGGCCGAACAAAATCACACTAGGAGAGTCATCTTCTAAGTTAAAACAACGCAAAACAACACCAAGCCTTTATGTATATCTACAACATGTGGATTTAAAATTTACAGAAAATAAAGTTCAGCGTAAACATGGTTTTATGATAAGGCCAAAACAGTAAAATTGAATGTTTATCGATAAAAACTTGTATCTGTAGTGCTCACTATAATGTCTTCACAACAACAATAACAGAGAGAGAGAGAGCGAGTCATCCTATTTTGTATAAATCTGTAATCATTGGTCTCATTTCAGTTCTTACAATTTACATAGGTTTGTTGTTTTGTTGTTTCCTTTGGGTTTGCCAAACCCTTGCTGCTTTTCAAATATTTCGGGGACATGTTTTTTAAATGAGGGCCATATATAATCCGTCCCTTTTTGTGCTCATTTTAACACAAAAAAAAATTGTATATGGAGTTCTTGACATAATGCTGACAATACATTACAATATGCACTTGTTTTTAACGGTAAATTCATGAGTTCGAATGAGTGGTATTAGAAAGATACAGTTCATTTGCCAGGAACTGATCGGATCTACATCATGATGGGCTCAGACTCAATTATTCCTCTCCGACAGCCCATTGCAAATTCCATTTTCTGTTTTTCCCCATAAATAAATTTTGTATGGCCTTTGTTTAAAAATGACGTCACGGGGTTTTGGAGAAGTATGCAAACAAAAATATACATATATTAGCTAGTTATAATAAAATTTACACATCTAACACCACGTTAATATTCACTGTAAACATTGTATTACGTAGATATCAGTGACAGTTTATTCTTAGGCCGAGGAAAAAAGTGTATCACCTATCTATCCGAAATGTAATAGGTCAGCATTTCTAGGATAAATTATTTCAATTCAAACTATGAGAATTCAAAAGTGTAAAAAAAAAAATAAAATAAAAAAATGTTTATTTATTTATTAAAGTGTAAAAATAAATTAAATTAAAAAAAATGTTTATTTATTTATTTATTTTGTTCTTATCTTAAATTCAAAGGTTGGCATTTCCAACACAAAAATCGCTGTTTCGAATTTTCAAATTCATGAAGTTTCAAACTATGATTTAAAAGTGGGAAATATAAAACGAACACATTAGTAAACGGCTATTTTTGAAATGCCACTCCACCTTCAAACGCCAAAGTTAAGGAAAATTTACTTCTTTTCTATTGTTATTATTATTTTCGTTTTATAAAAATAATAATAACAATAAATAATTAATTAATTAATTGACCAATTTCTAAATAATATCGACGTTTTTAAACAATTAATTATTACATGACAGAAATTACAAAAATACCTTACTTGGCCTATTGAAACAAATGCACTTTTAGATGAAGTTCACAATTTAGATATTACACTACCAATAACTACACTGGCCTAGAATCACAAAGAACTCACTAACATGTAAAGTAAAACCTGCCTAAAAAGACCTCTCCTAGGACCTAAGAAATATGTGGGCTTTAAAGACAAGTTGTCTTAGTTTAAACAATATTTTATTTTGATAAAATACATGATACATAATTACGAATAGATACAATGAGGATTCCGGAACAAGAGTAAAACTCTTATATAAACCAGTCTCCTTCAATACAATATGTTATAATATATAAATCAACATGAAGTTACAATATAAAATAAATAAACTAATGGATATATAATTAACTACTGAATTGATTAAATAAATAAGTAAATAAATATAGATTACGAGAAAATCAAAGACAAGCAAAAATATAATATAATATAATATATATAATATAATATATATAATATAATATAATATAATATAATATAATATAATATAATATAAGTTGTCTTCAATAAGATGTTCTTTTTGGTTGAAATATTAAGCGAAGGAACGTTAAACACTGGTCTTAATGGAAATGTGGTCTTTAAATACAATTTTATTGGTTCAAAGCATTGTCTAAAACCCAAGGCTGATGATATACACTCCTATTCAGCCGTGGGCTTCCCACGATAGGTTTAAATAGAAATACCTTTGTTGTTACATTTGGGACCCGGGCTTGTCCTGGGAAGTACTAGTTACGGATTTCGATTCAAGGGAGTTGGATGTAAAAAATAAGGAATGGAGGAATGTGGCGGACCGAAATCGACGGGTGGACGATTAGCCCAATCGGTATTAAAACGTCCCACTAGTACATTGGGAAGGTTCTGGGTTCGAGTCCCGGTTTGACCGCCGCAATTTTCACTTTTTTTTTGTTACATTTAAGGATTCAATGTGTGAAGTACCATTCGTGTTACATGTATTATAATTATAATATAGAACTTACCGTAGTTTTGGGGTAGACATGCCAGCCAACCAGATATATTTTGCCTAGAGCTGCCCCATTTGTTTATCAACCAGGGTCATTATTACATTCATTATGTCCAGCAAGTCCACCACACACAGGGCAAACTTCACAAAAACACCCTTTTGGAAATTCCATATTTTCCAAGTATGACACTTCAGACGCAATCATTAAACAAGAATTGCACGAACATCAAAATGTCGATTTACGTCAAATGTGCAGACCGCATCAAGCAACAAATGAAGAATGGCACGAAAACGACGACATGGCTCTATTTAAGGAGCTAGTACGGACGTGATTGAAAACACGTAGCAACGTAACCAAGAGAGCGCGAGACTTATCGCCCTTTGCTTCTGGGTGTGTTTTTGATTTCATGTTTTGTTTAAGATTTTTGTAAAATGTAGAATTTCCGACAAAATGCTTATATTTAATCAAACAATCACATGTTTGTCTCTATTTAGGCACTGGTAGTGTCGCTTTTATGTTAGCTGTTAGTGTTTTCTACATGAAATTACACGGTAAAATAGGGCATTGAAGTACAATCGAGTCATGTTTTTCTGAAATTTATTCCATATTGAAACTATTCAGCATATTTCCGGTAAAATGTTTTTCAAGAATTGATTATTTTACATTTTGAATATAAATTTGTCATGTTTACTATAATATATGATGCAAAATCCTTTAACAGATGTTCTTACAAAACACGCTTTTTATACCGGGTGTTAATTATCACGTGCATGTCACGTGATTGAAACTTCTATCCGTAAATCCTAGTCCACAAAAATCAGTGCATTTTTTTTCCGAAAAATTTTATATATTACTTTTCGGCAAAAGAAAAAGAATTTCATTTCCGCAAGAAAAAAAAGGATTTTTCAGAATTTTTATTATTGTAAAAATTATAATTCCAGTATCCGTATCCTTATCAATAACAAAACTTGAGTGGTCTTCAAAATTGCAGGAAAAAATCTCAAAACCTAAGAAAATTATCCGGCAAATTTGATTTATTGAAGTTAAGGAATATCTGAATTAACGATTATGAGGGGTGGGGTGGGGGCAGACAAGCTGTGTAAATGGTAAGAATCTTGACTGGGGCGTAAACCACTATGGTGAGTTGAGTTGAGCAATGGTGTTTAACGTCCCAGTAAAGAATATTTCACTTATATCGAGACGTCGCCAGTTATAGGCGAAGGTGCAGAAATTTTGCCTGTGCGTTGCGCTTATGGCATTATATACAGCAGATTTCTTTATCGTGCCACGCCCACCGTGACACGGGACCTCGTTTATTTTCGTAAGTTCCCATCCAAAAGAACCGTGATTTTGATTTCGTAATGCCGAATGCTTGGCGAAAGAACAATCACTACCCACATTCAAGTCTTGGGTAAGACCCGGTCGGGGTTGACCGTGGTGTATAACATCTAGCTGACCAATTGGACGGATTTATCATAGGCCGTTTTTTATGGATTTGTACCATAAAAACGGATAAAAGGATGGATAAAATGAAAAGGTCAATAAATTTTCGCAATTTAGAATGATTTCAAGATATTCGCATCGCCAAATGATGGACAGTACAAATTGGCAAACGTATTATTTCGAGCCTTGTTGCTCTCGCGAATTTACACGAAAATGAAACGAACGCAAAAGTTTTACCAATTTAAATTTGGAGGGAGCACTCTACCAACCAAGTGAGCTACTGTCATTGATTTAGATTTACTGGTTCTAAGGAAAAAGGATGAAGCTTTACATGTTTAAGTGTAAAAGTTATCAAATTACAGAGGACAGACCAAAGAGCATCGGAAAAGCTTATAGTGGGCCTTTGCCTGGGTGATTGATTGATTGGGGTTTTACATCCCAGTCAAGAATATTTGACTTATACTGAGATTCCTACCAGCTAGAGATGAATCTGCAGCAATTTTTACCTTTGCAGAGTACTTGGGGTATATGAAAGGAAGGGTCTTTAATGTGCCACACCTACCCCGACACAGGGCATAGGTTTCTCAAGTCTCTTATGAAGGTCTTCATGACTTTTATTTCTAAATGCTAATAGCTTGATGAAAGTACAGTCACAACTTATTTTCAAGTCTTGGTCAAATCCAGCTGGGTTTCAATCCCAACCTAACCAAAAACAAAGCAAGCACTCTAATAATTGAGCTAGGGTAGTGGTCTTCATCATGGGTAACTGGTTCTGGGGAAGTAGTTTAAGTGAAAAGTAAATGATTTAAAGAGAACAAACAACAGAACCTTGGAAAAGCTCATATTGGGCACATGCTCAGGTGAGCTAGAAAAAAAGCTGATATTGGTAATTTGCTCAGGTGAGCTAGAAAAAAGCTGCTATTGGTAATTTGCTCAGGTGATAAACAAACATGCTGATAAAGGCTTTTGATCAGGTAAGCTAGACAAACAAGCTCATATTAGGCATTTGCTCAGATGAGCTAAACAAACATGCCCGACATTGGGCATTAAATAGGGTGAGCTAGACAAACAAGCTCATATTGGGCATTTACTCAGGTGAGCTAGTAACAACAATAACAAATAAATACAAAACAGATATATGTTTATTACTCTTACAACATTACAATATCTCAGAAATGACCATTTGTCTCCATTATCCATGAAAGAAAGATGAAAACTGACCGGCTGCCCAATTATTGCAAAAATATACATAATATAAAATGGCCATGATATATTCCATTCTTTCATAAACAATGAGAAAAAAGAATGTCATTTCTTATATTTACAATCAAGTTTTTTTTCAAAATAATATAAAAACAGTTTTTGGACAAGTTTTGTTTTGTTCAAAATAAAGAATAATTAGAATTGTCTAGAAGAGCCAAATACCCTCATCCCAACATCTACAAGGGTTTAATGTTTTGCCACAACCTTGACCTTTCCAAATATAAACCTTGGTCATGACACAGGTTTGGACATTGAAGATTATTCTTGTGAAGTTTTATAACAGTTGTCCAAAGCAATTATGAGATATGACCCGGACACAATTTTACATGGACAGACAGAAAGACATGGTGATCCCTATATACCCCCTCAAACTAGTTTGCGAGGGGTATAAACCCCAGTTTTTAAACAAGCCTTTTTTGTAAAATAAGTTCCAAGAAGACCTCACCTACAAAACTTTGAAAATTTAGTGGCAGTGTTATTTTTATTCCGCTTTTTGTGGCATGGCTTTTCTGCTAAAAAATTCTGCGGCAGTTTTTTAGCTTTTCAGTCATGTTGTTTAAGCAGAAGAAAAGGAAATGAAATGAACTTGACAACAATCCGAAAAACTACAGTCCAACCTGCCTTAAAGTCCACCTCTATATACGGGCCACCTGCTTATAAAGGCCAGTAGAAATGTATCCTAATGGTTCTTTATTCATATCATTTGAACCTGTTTATAAAAGTCACATGCCTATAAAGGCCACTTTTACTGGTTTCCTTGGATGGCCTTTACAGACAGGTTTGACTGTACTCACCAATATAAGCGATGATCTTGTGATGGATTATTAGAATCACTGCTCTGACGATGACCGACAAACGATCATCAGCGATAATCGAGACATCACTAACCAGTAAACTGTATAGAAAATATTTTAAAAATCTGGCTTTGCCCTTCATCAAATTTGGCATGCACCACACTTATCTTGCATTACCTCTTGAAATACCATGAGCAGAAGTGTCATTTCTTATATTTACAAATCTTTCTTTCAGTAAGTATTTTGTACCCATATTTGGTTCAACTCTTGGCAATATTTCTTCTATACCTGCTCATCTTAGATTATTATTTTTTTTTTTTTTTTGCCATGCAAGATTGGCGTGTGACCTTTAGTGACGTAATAATCAACAGATAATCACATAACGTCACCCTGTGGGGAACATTACGCCATCTTGCGGGAAAATTCATACGCATCAAGGGTCATGACCTGTATTGTCTTTCAACGGGAATTGCAATACTATTGCTTCTGCATGTTTCATCAAAGAAGGATACAGTCATATTGTAAATATTACAGTGTTAACAACATCAAAACAACATCATTTGAGGGACGGAACAATAGTTACAATCAACTCAACATGGCCTATGATACTCAACTACCTGTACAACAAGTTTCATTCACTTACAATTAGCTTTCGCAGTTTCACAAGGACAAAATAATCATGAAAGTTAATCGACGCAATAGTTTTAGAAATGGTATTATTCATACCAAATATTCAGCTTAAGTAACTATCACAAAAGGTCATAGTTGCAAAAGTCAATACTGTAAACATATTTAATTTCGCTTGTATTTATTTTTGCTGTATAGCAAATTTAGACATATCCGCGTAGTTAAATTTTCACTTTTTTTTTAAAATATGCACAATAAGCATAATATAATTTTTTTTTGGTATTAGTTATCGCGCAAAAAAAAAAAACGACAGCAAAATAAGCGAAAATTAGTACACTGTGAAAGTAAATTCATTTACAGTAATACGAAATGTTTTGGCCAGAAAATCGTTAAAGTTAATATCTGCGAATAAAAGTTGGTTTACATAAACTGTTTCTGTCATTGAAATAAGTCCCAATGATAATGAAAATACAATACAAACACTATGACAAATTGATGGATGGTACATGTACAATGATTTTAAAATAAAATTCTATTTCAGGTCTCTGCTGCACATGAACTTAATACATCTTGCTAGTACTTGGTCCATTTTGGTCCAGCCCATTTTTTGGACAAAAATGGGTTTAAGTTTCATATGCAGTATTTTTTCACTGTTAGTGATTGGATAACTGGATTATCCAATCAAAAATTAATCTCTGATTCATTAGTTTATCCAATCAGAATTTTTCTGATCTTTAAATTTATCCAATCGAAATTTAATCTCTGCTCCCTTTGTTTATCCAATCGAAAAGGTTTGATCTCTTTGTTTATCCAATCGAAAAAACTCTGGTCCAATAGTTTATCCAATCGAAAAGGTTTGATCCCTTTGTTTATCAAATTGAAAATTTTCTGCTACATAAGTTATTCAGTCAAAAACTTCTGCTCTTTTCTGATTTCTTTTATCTCACTTTAAATAAGTCCCGCCACTGAAAATGAAGAACCAAATACATATATTTTAAATTATAGTAAAACACAGTTTTATTACCATTATTTAACCATTATTTATTTATTTTGGCGTCATAACGATAAACTGAAGGAAACAGAAAACTAAAAGTTGATAAAGGTACCTTTTTTTGTGGTCAAAGTAGGAAATGTCAAAATCGTAATGAGACCTTTAAAACCGATTCTCCAGTGTCTGATAGGTTGCATTATCATGAACCTTCATCATAGCCGGTGATGTCTTAATATAAGTGAAATAATTTTGATAAAACCCTCAAAAAACTCATTTTACGTATTAAACTAAAGAGAAAGCTTAACATTTTTTGAGGGTCACATCTTCCATGAATTCTTTGGTAAAATTTCTGAAATTTCAATAAAGCTTGTGAGATTTTGATATAAGTGAAATAATATTCTCGATTAGTATCAACATCTCCTCAATTAACATAGCTGGTGATGTTTTGATAGAAGTGACACCATCATAACTAGTAGTACCAACAGCCCCCACCCCCCCTATCTTCCATAAATTTCTGAAATTTCAAAATAGATGGTTACATTTTGATAAAAGTGAAACATCAACATTTCCCCCCCCCCCCCCAATAAATAAAACAAATCTTACCACTTCTTTAGTGGCGACATCTTCTGGGAGTTCCTTAATATTGTTTTCTGCATCTGTATTTGCTCCTTGTCTAACAAGATATCGTATCATTCTGGCTTTTTGCTCTGGACATAATCTCAAACCAGCTGCTAAATGAAGGGGCGTGTCACCTGCTCGCGTCACTTCCTGTAGTGCCCAACGAACCGTGTCATTACCGGGTAATGAGGCCAAAAAGTTCTTAACAAGCTGAAAATCGGCTGTTTCTATGGCTAACATAACAGGTGTTCTACTGCTTCTGTCTTCCTGTAGAATAAATGAATGAATGAATGAATGAATGAATGAATGATTTATGGAAATATTTGTAAAACATAAACTCTAACGGCATATCATAAACTTGTAATTGGTTATTGTACGAAAACTGTGAAACTATTAATAGTAACAATTACCTTTACCTTTGACCTATGACAGGGCCATAATTTCCAAGGAAAATGAGCAAACCAACTTGAGTTAATGATATGGATATCTGCTATTTATGTTTATAATTTGTACCAAGTTTTGAGAAAAAGCGCTTAATAGTTTTGGAGAATTAGCGCAGACAAGAATTTCTGATAAACGGAAGGATAGAAACTGAAATTTAATATCCTTATCTTTCTTCAAAAGGTGGGGGATAATTATTAACGCAGAAATTTTGCCGATTTACAGTGATAAGGAATAAGTCATCCGTGAAACAGTGTTCCATCCAGACCTGTAGATAATGGGGTAATCTTGATTCAGGCCTTGAAAATATGGGAGGCCATGTGTTCAGAAGTCCGGCTGACATAACCATTTTATTTAGCCCTTACAGATCCACATTTGTTAATACATATGATATGTCTTGCAAAATTCCCAAAGTCATGTGACTTTCGACATTTTTTTTTAAATGCCAGAAAAATATAACCAAATGCATTTCCTGTCTCAGAATACATATTTCATGATAAAACAGATATATTCACATCACTTTCATTTACCAGGCGCACTATTTCTGATGCATACTATTTAATACTATTTATAGTAAAGAAGCCTGATCTTAGAGAAAGCGATAGCAATGTACGTTTTCACTGCCATGAATTCCATACAAAAATTACTCTGGATATAGTTGATGCCCTATAGATCAAAGTCCTTAAGCGGGGGAGGTAGCTAGCTAGAAAGAAGGTGTTTACCCTTCCGAAGTACCCGGCCTCTCTACTGGTAGTTCACGCATTTAACAAAATTTGCCAACCTCAGAGTTTTCACTTTGCTTTGGGATTTTTATTTTGACATTATTTATTTTGTTTTCGAGCATACTAATCCATGTTAGAATCAAAGTTAAGGAGTTACTAAACTATATTCATCATTACTAAAACCCCGTTTTTTCAGAGATTTGCCTTTTAAGGTTATTAAGGTGGTGTTGTTGAGTTAGGGTTAGAGTAATGGGAATTTTTTTTAAAATTTGAAGTGAAATTTAAAATTTAACAGATTTAAATAATGCAACTTAAAAAATATGGCTACAATTGCCAAAAAATGGTAATAATTCCTAAGGTTTAGTTTATACCCGGATATATAATACCTACCACAATATTTATATCTGCTCCGTAATCCACCAGCAATTGGATGGTTTCCGAGCAGTTCTTTATAACTTTTTCGTCTTTTCCTACTTTATGTGACAAAAGAGCAATGTGGAGCGCTGTCAGTCCTAAAATTGAACAAGCAAATTCAGTGAATTAGGATCCCCGCCATTAGTCTTATTTTTGTGATTTGCTCTTGCATGTATGTTCAAAGGGCAATAACTCCCAGGAAAATGAACAAACCAACTCAGGTTAACGATATGCACATCTTCTATCAACACTGGTGCTTTGCATCAAGTCCCATGATATAGTTTTCAAGGTAAAACTAAGGTATACTCCCTCATGCAAAGTATTTTCTTAGCTGATTTTGATCCTTTGGGTTTCTTTTTAACATCTTGGAAAAAAAAAAAAGATTTTGGTCCAAGCACTTCTGATGAGGAATTGTATTTCAAAACGGCCGTCTAGTGCTGTAAAATTAAAACTGCTATAATATGTAATTCCAATCAACATGATCAATCAGGTCACAGATAAGGCATAAAAAAGATAAGTGACGTCACATTAGCAATGGTAATTGTATTTCTATAACTATCATCTGATCTCAAACAGAGTGAATACATTAAAACATCACCAATGTAAATATTGGTCCCCAAATACAATCCAGCGAGAGACCTGTGTGCACCCAGGCATGAAGAGGATTAGGGAAACAGGTCAATATATTTATAATAAATTTACTTACTATCACTCGAGCTGCGACCATTAATGTCCAAGTTATCACATTCGATGATTATTTTCAGTAACTCGATATCTTCATCGCCCATTTCTGCTGCTAGGTGGAGTGGTGATCTTAAATCGTATATATTCTTCTTCAAGTCATAAGGAACCTAAAACACAGAAATTCATAAAATAAATACAGTGTACTGTAAATGGGGAATTCTAGCTTTTTTGACAATCTGATCTCTCCATTAAAATAAAACTGTGTTATTATTTAATTAAGTGCACTAAAAAGTTTTTGTGCTAAAATAAATCTTGCAGGAGGTTTATGGTTTTTTCATGGCACTCCTATTTCCTCCACCATTTTAGAACCTCAATATAACGAATCTTAACTGGGTTGTAAATTACCATTACGCCACTCCACTCCCTTAGGGAGATCATTAGTGTGAGAAAGTGTTTGTCATTTTGCTTGATAAGGTAGGATGGTTTTTTGTGCATTCCACCATTTCAGAAATGACTGTCTTGATATAGCTGAAAGAATCTTGACTGTGTGTAAAGCACCATTACTCCACTCCATGCAATCTCATGAGAAGATCCTACTGTAGGAACCACTGTGACTGTGACAGTGAAATTCTCTTTATATCCATAGAAAATCAAATAAATTTGAATAAAGATTGATATTTTTCACTTACTTGTACCTAGTCGTAACAGGAAATCTGTATGCGCATCTGCGATTAGCCCAAAATATATCTGCATAGGGAAAAACGTTGGTGCTATGGGGATTTAACATGTTGAAAAACCATGCAAATGGCGGCTTCTGTTGCGCATATGACGTAAAACGTCACCAAGGACATCACTTCCGGTGTAAACATCGTCATTTTCGCATGTGTAAAATCCCCATACCGCCAACATTTTCCTTTTTACAGACATACTTTATGACAATCGCGGATGCGCATACAGATTTCCTGTTACGACTAGGTACAAGTAATTGAAAAATATCAATCTTTATTCAAATTTATTTGATTTTCTATGGATATAAAGAGAATTTCACTGTCACAGTCACAGTGGTTCCTACAGTAGTGGGAGAAAGTTTGTCAGTTCCCTTGCCGAAGATCAGTGGTTTTCTCGGGGCAATCATGTTTCTTCCAACATTTCAGAATGCTGAGTTAACATATGTAAAAGAATGCAAAGGGCATAAACATTGTCACTCTTCTCTTGAAAAACTTTTTGATAAATTTTTAAAATTTCTTCAATTTGATTTCTTGGAGAACAGATGAAAATAACAAAATTTAATGCAAATGGACTTACCTTCCCCTGAATATTTGGGTTGGCATGGTAACCAACTAAACAATCAACTAGGTCTAGTCTCTTTTCCATCACTGCCAAAAACAATGCTGTCTGTAAAACACATTGAGAAAAAAAATTACCACCAACCATGCCTTAAAAGTAATTTATATCTGTATAGGAACCACCTGCTTTTAAATGCCAGTAAAAATTATCCCAATTGAGTTCAACGCTGTACCACGTGATACCTTCTAACTTTTGTGCGGAACACTTATTTCCAATGGATATGGAAGTGCATACGATGACGTTTTCACGAAAAAATGACGTCATTTCGGGAATTTGTGACAAAATGTGTCCGCACAAATATGGTACAGCGGTGAACCCCATTGTTGTTCATGCTATAGGAACCTGTATATAAAAGCCACCTGCCTATAATGACAACTTTTACTGGTTCTCTTGGGTAGCCTTTATAGGCAGGTTTGACTGTATTATAATTTTTAAATCGGAAGCAAAATAAAGTTACAGTGTACATAGTATGACATGCTATAATTTGTTTCTCATAAAGTCATTTTTATGAATGAATGAATGAATGAATGAATGAATGAATGAATGAATGAATGAATGAATGAATGAATGAATGAATGAATGAATGAATGAATGAATGAATGAATGGTTAGATTGGTGAATAGATAGATGGAAGGATGTACAGGAGAACAAATGAAACAATGGATAGGTAGATATGACATATAATTCTACAACATTTGGAGGCCTGTCTGGTATGGATGGATGGACAGAAGCAAGAATGGAAGAATGGATGTGACATGCAATTACTATGCTACATTTACATAATGAAGTGATATACAAATATAATCTCACCCTCCACATGCCATTCTGTTTATCTATAATCTGGTTCAGGACTCCATTTGAGGCCAGAGATTCCAATAACTTCTCAAAATCTTCCAAGGTCACCCCCGCAATTATACAAGAATGAATTATGCTGAAAGTAGAATATTATAAATATTTTTAAATCAAGAATTAAAACGAAATTAACAATGTCAACAAGATTGATTGATTGATTGATTGATTGATCAATTGATTGATTTATTGATTGATTTATTGATTGATTGATTAAATGGAGATTTATAATATGTATTCCAACACATATTCACAAAAATAAACACTTAGCAGAAGTAGGCAACAAACTTATTCAAAATCTGAACTAGAACTGCCTCTTGAGAGCCAAATACCCCCTTCCCCAGCATTGACCTTCTTTACCTTTGACTTATGCACATAAATTTGGTATGCGACACACTGTCCCATGTTGGTTTACATTTGTGCCAAGTTTGATCAAAATCCATCCATAGACATGAAAGACATGGAGCAGACAACTTTTGTAACCTTGCTGGCTTTATTGAAACCACTGACAAAGGTCTTTCACCCCATATTTGGAATGGGACCGGGGCCCTTGTAACTGGAGAAAATAAGTGACGTTTTGACTCATTTTGGAAAAATTCCTCAAGAGGCAGACTTTCACTGGTCATAAAATATAATTAAACGCAAATAAGAATACTACTTGTCTATCTTTGATACTACTGAATTTATTGACAGTATTTTCTACATGTTCCTGTGATAGATGAAGGTTTAGAAATCTATTTAGAAAACATACCATTTTGATGTAAACATAATATTCAAATAAATTGGGAATATGGGAAAATTATCATTATCCATTGGGAAAAACCATTACTTTATTGCAATGGGAATGATATAGAATTTTGGCCCTAAATTTGCTTCAGTGAGACTCCTGCAGACTGATTATAAAAACTACAAACCTGTCACCATCAGAGTCTATAACTAACATCTTTTCAATTTCTGGGTCTATTTGTATGGGTACATAATCATCTGGACTTTGGTCCGGTGACAACTGATGCCGTTTGACAGGAACTTCATCAACACCATCGTAAAGCACTAATCCATTTCTCTGCCTGTCTAACAGAGCCTGTAAATTATTACTATTGCCAATTCCTTTGTTAACAGAACCAAAAGGTTTGAATAAATCAAGCCCCGAATCTTCTGAAAATATTCCTACCCCTGCTGGCTCATTTACTGAAGAGTCATTAAGAGTGAAATTGAAATCTAACTGGGGACCAGTAAAAATGTCTGAGTCACTGAAAAGCTTGTCACTCTGAAGAACACTTGGTTGAAAATTGTTTGGCGATCTATGTGATGTGAAATCATGATGTGGACTTTGATTAAGAGGACTCCTTGAGGCCTCTTCATCAGAGATGACCTCCATGACATCATTAAGGTCTGGTCCTTCCGGAGATTTTGTGCTCTGTGAGTAAGGCGTAAGAGCATCATATCGTTCAGTCTCGTATTTTAGCAAATCGACGTGTACAAATTCACTTAATGCTGGGATACTGTCGACAATACTTTTCCCGATGGAATCCAGAAACATCACTTCGTCTGTTTGGAGGTCGTTCTCATCTGAATTAAATTTAAAAAAAAACCAAGTAAATATGAATTTAAATAAAAGGTGAATGATTTCGACAATTGACATATCGCGGGCCAAGCCCATTATGTTCTGATACTGGCCGCCATCACGGTACCAAAGCAGCGTCATAGCAACTAATTACGTACTAGTATCAGTGACGTCATTAAATGGCACAATTCAGGTTGAGTTTTCATTCTTTTTGTGTGTAATTCAAGCATGCAGGGCCTTTATCAGAACATTGTGGGCATGGCCAGCGATATGTCAATTTTTTATCTGTTGTCAAGTGTAGATCACTGAAAATGGATCCTTAGATGTAGGTAGTCTTATGTGGTTACATAAATAATCATGGATAAAAATGGAATACCAACATCTTTAATTCATTGTTCTTTATGAAGTTGAGTTGAGTAATAGTGTTTAACGTCCTAGTCAAGCATATTTCACTTATATTGAGACATCACCAGCTATAGGCAAAGGTGCAGAAATTTTGCCTGTGTGTTGCCCTGATGGCATTATACAGCAGGGTTCTTTAGCGTGCCAAGCCCACCGTGACACGGGACCTCGCATATTTAAAGTTCCCATCCGAAAGAACCATAACTTTCATTTCGTAATGCCGAGTGCTTGGCGAAAAAACAGTCACTACCCACCTTCAAGTCTGGAGTCAAACCCAGCCAGGGATCAAACCCATGACCTTCCACTTAAGGAGCAAGCATACCAACTGATCTATTGCATTGGTGTTTTCTTTATGGAAACAGTTACAAAGAATTGAAGGCGTGTTTCACTTTTAATCCTCTAATACTTAAAAGAATTGATAGAATGTTTGAAGTGTTTGCAAAAATCATTTTGACAGACTTGTCCAAGACAAGTAACTACCCACATGATACACAGGCTGTGACATAACAGGTACATGTACATTAAAATCAGAGCTGTCATTGATGAGAATTTGAATATCGATATATCAACTGAAAAATATATCGATATATCGAAATATATCGGAAAGTGATTAAAATACTATATTTTTTGTTGAATCTATCATAGACAAATTATTTTCCCCCAATATTCGTATTTGACATGTTTGGCATGGTCTTAAATGTTTCTAATATTATATGCACTCTGTTTTGTATGTCAGTTGGTTTTGAGATACCTCAAAGTGATGGGTTGTAATTATAATACATTTAAAACCAGTTTAATCTATTTGTCATTGCAGACTACTGCAAATTTAGCCATGAACTGGCGGCCATTTTTGTCGATATCGATACTCAAAAAATGTATCAATATATCGTATTAATGACTTTTATTGATGATATATCAATATTATAGGGTTATTGAACTGATATTTTGAAATATTGTCCCCGAGTTGACTCGACAATTGCACGAGCTTGCAAGTGCAAATGTTGAGTCAACGAGGGACAATATTTCACAATATCAGTTCAATAACCCTTTTATTATATAGCTAAATAAATTTTATTTACTCCCGTCAAGTATTTCATCTAAAATACCATTTTGTCATACAAAACATAAATATTACACTAGTTCTTGTAAATGGATATAAGAACTAGTGCAATGTGACAATAACAAAGCGATGATGTCGACAACAATCGTATGATGTCATAAACGACAGTGTCATGTGACAAAGTATGCAGTATGAAAAAATTGATTCGGGAAACCTCAGACTGGAACAAAGTTAGCATGCAAATATCAGTATTTATTGCATGCTAACACCTCGGATTTATCGTTTAATTTCTATGAGAGGCATATATTGCTATATAATAAATGGATTAATAGAATCTATCACTACTTGTGGTGCCAGATAGGGAAATCCCAACCCAAGTTCTAATATATTTGGCCCAGAACGAGGCTTGCCGAGTTCTGGACCAAATATATCAGAAAGAGGGTTGAGATTTCCTTATCTGGCAACACAAGTAGTGACTGATTCTATTTCTTGCATCAGAAAGTACAATTTTTCAATTTTAAATCAATTTTAATTTTCGATACACCTCCGATTTTGTTGATAAAATTTTGCGGGAAAAACAGTGTGTAGACTATCTTGCACAGGAGGGTACAAGATGGAGATATCTTGCATCTCTCTTTTTATGGATTTTTCTATCTGGGGTGCAAGAAATATCGATCTATCAATGACAGTCCTAATTAAAATTAGTAACTCAGCACTGTCCCTAGATGGAAAATTCACTTAGGGCTGATCCTAGTGTGAGAAAGTTTATTAGTTCTTTTTCAAATAGTTTATGGTTTTCTCTAGTTTCTTTCACAACACTCCTCCACAGCCCTCAATTTTGTGTACTAAAATGGTGGCCAAATCGAACTGGAATTGTGCCCGACGACCTAAAATTTGTAAATGGTGACCAGCTTGTCAACTTTAAATTTGAACTTTTGTAACCAGAGAACAGATAATGTTTCTGTGTTACAGAATTTTCATGATATTGTTGCCATTTCAGGCAATATAATGGACACTTTACATCATCATTATTGTTATTAATAACACTGATGTATGTAAGTGATTGTAAGTTAGTTTTAAAAATTGCATTTATGATCTCAGTACTTAATAGATGCCTTTATTTCCCTTCATTTGAAAGAAAAGGTTGCCTGGCCACTTGGACTTTCCACTGGCCATCTGAAAATTTAAACTGGTGACCAGCTGGTCACTCAATTTTGAAATCAACTTTGAGGGCTACCTCCATCCAACCTAACTCACATTCAATTGGTCACAGACCAATTCCTAGAAGGGATGTGAAATCCCAGTGACCCAAATCATTACACATCGGGTATAACATAGTACCTTTAAACTGATTTGATAATTGGACCACAGGTATGTTGGTACCAGGTGGACCATCGATTGTATCCTGTCCAACGTCTTCATCTTTGACAAAGAAATTCCGATTAACTTGACAAAATGGAGGAAGCTGGCTATAATAGGCATCTCTTTGTCGCCGTGTCCATTGTTCACAACTAAAGTTAACTCCCTGTGCTGTGTAGAGAAAATTTTTGTTATCTCCACTTCCTGGCCCTTTTGACCTTAACCTTGACCCCTGATCTGAACTCTTCTTCGGCAGGTTACCGCCACCCCGTCTCTCCAATGCATTCTGTAACAGATGGAAAAAAGTTTAATAGGCATCAAATGAATGGAATGTGATATGCTTTCAATGTAAAATAGAAAAGTATCTCAAAATATCAATGCCCCCGCTGTTATATGTATGTAAATAAAGTAAATGCTATTATTGAATTCTGCAGGGTTACAGGTTCACTGGGGTGATTGTTATTGTTGTATATATTATGTTTTTAATGTAAACTAGAGCAGCCTCTCAAGATATTAATGCCCCAACTGGCGTAAAGTTTGAAGTAAAGTTTGATTAATTGTAACCCTTATCTTGAAGAAAGCCTTGTCTCTACCTGAAATGTTCAACCTCTCAGGTGATATTTTCAAATCCTACATGGATACTCAAGATAGGTAATTAAAATATCATCAAAATGACTCTTACCTTGTTGCTGACTCGGTCATCAAGCTTCAAATTATCGAGATAACTTAAAAAGTCTCCAAGTTCAAACTCTGACAGGCCCCTTTTGTAGTCCCCTTCATCATCACTATGACTATGTTGGTCTCCAGGAAGTTTCACTTCTAAAAACAAAAAACAAACATACAGAACCATGTTCTAACTACAACCTAAAACGCAAAGTAAAAACTGTCAAATTTAGTTAAGCGCATTAGCATACACCGGGAAAGTGAGACCAGGTGATATGGAAGGGTAAGCATTTCCTGTTTAGCTAGCTACATCAAGTCAGGTCAGGTGTGATGGAAGAGTAAGCATTTCCTGTTTAGCTAGTTACATTAAGTAAGGCCAGGTGCTATGGAAGGGTAAGCATTTCCTGTTTAGCTAGCTACATCAAGTGAGGCCAGGTGCTATGGAAGGGTAAGCATTTCCTGTTTAGTTAGCTATATCAAGTGAGGCCAGGTGCTATGAAAGGGTAAGCATTTCCTGTTTAGCCAGCTACATCAAGTGAGGTCAGGTGCTATGGAAGGGTAAGTATTTCCTGTATAGCTAGTTACATCAAGTGAGGCCAGGTGCTATGGAAGGGTAAGCATTTCCTGTTTAGCCAGCTACATCAAGTGAGGCCAGGTGCTATGGAAGGGTAAGCATTTCCTGTTTAGCTAGTTACATCAAGTAAGGCCAGGTGCTATGGAAGGGTAAGCATTTCCTGTTTAGCCACCTACATCAAGTGATGTCAGGTGCTATGGAAGGGTAAGCATTTCCTGTTTAGCTAGTTACATCAAGTGAGGCCAGGTGCTATGGAAGGGTAAGCATTTCCTGTTTAGCCACCTACATCAAGTGATGTCAGGTGCTATGGAAGGGTAAGCATTTCCTGTTTAGCTAGCTACATCAAGTGGGGCCAGGTGCTATGGAAGGATAAGTATTTCCTGTTTAGCCAGCTACATCAAGTGAGGCCAGGTGCTATGGAAGGGTAAGCATTTCCTGTTTAGCTAGCTACATCAAGTGAGTCCAGGTGCTATGGAAGTGTAAGCATTTCCTGTTTAGCTAGCTACATCAAGTGAGGCCAGGTGCTATGGACTGGTAATCATTTCCTGTTTAGCTAGCCACATCAAGTGAGGCCAATTGCTATGGAAGGGTAAGCATTTCCTGTTTAGCTAGCTATTTCAAGTGAGACCAGGTGCTATGGAGGGGTAAGTATTTCCTGTTTAGCTAGCTAAGACTGCCACATGTGAAATTAAGAAATAGATACATATCCAATTGACGCATCTCCAGCCATGCCCACAATGTTTTGAGAAAGGCTGTCGTCACTGTACCAAAGCAGCGTCACTGCAACTAATGTCGTACTAGTGTCATTGACATCATTAAACGGCGCAATTCAGGCCGAGTTTTCATTCTTTTTGCGTGTAATTCAAGCATGCCAGTCCTTTGTCGGAACATTGTGGACGTGGTCAGCCATATGTCAATTTGTATCATAACTGATATCTTATTGTTGTCTACCTCTTTGGTTTACAAAGCCTGGAGAGCATATTTACTGATCACTGTGATGCTCACTGCTTAGGTTCAAATCAAAGTCAGGCAGACCCTAGTTTTGGCATACATTTGGTCATAACAAGGTTAATCCACTGAAAACGTTAGTCATCTCAAGGATTACCCATTATTAAAGTAGGCCATAACAAGGTTAACCATTGAAGAAGTAGGTTACAACAAGGTTAATCCATTGAAAAAGTATGTCATAAAGAGTTTAACCATGGCAATGTTTGGTTACCCATATTTAAATAAGGCCATTACATGATTAATCCATTGAAAAAGTAGGGCACTACAGATAAAATGCATTGAAAAGTAGGTCATTCACTCCAAGGTGGAAATATTGGTAATGTAAATCATTATCAGGATCACCCATTGGTAAGGTCGACCGTACCCATTCGTCACTGGAAAAAGGCTGATCAACATCTAGGTTAGTCCCAGAGTGGAACCTGATAGTATTGATTGAAGGTAGCTGAATTAAAAAAAAGAAAAGGAGGAATGTGGCGAACTGGGCTCACTAGGTAGCCAGGTAGCTCAGAAGGACAGCATCCTACTAGTATTCTGAAGGTCCCAGGTTTGAGGTCTGATTTGGCCGCTGCAGTTTTTCCTTTCCTGTTACACCACAGATCAAGACTATAATATCAGTCATGACAAAATAGCTCTGTATTTCCTGAAAAAATGTCATTTCTTAAAAAAAGAAAAAGAATATTTAAAAAAATTACCCTCCTCTTCTTGCGCAATAATAAGTTCTTTAGTCATTGGAAACAACTTCGTTGATGATCATAATTTATGTTCCATTTAAAAATCATTTAAATATTATATTGTCCTTCTGTCATTCCTATTAAGGAAATTTTGCGTAAAGTTGTTATGGTTACATTATGCTAGTTTTCAAATATGTCCTTCTTCCACAGATCAGACAACCTCAACAATAAGGAAGTCCAAAGTAGAGATTTGACAAGACTTCGATACCAAAACAAGTGCAATTTCTTCCGATTCCTGTGTTTGAAATTTAAGTTCCGTCGTATAATATCCTAAAAAACAATGTGATCAAATAAAATTTAGTACACTGGTCACTGTATAGCAAGAATAGAGATTTCTAGTCGAATCTTTTGGTCAGCATAACAAAAATGTCTCTTTGGGAAGGATCGGTGGTTCCCCGTGACGTCATGTGTTTTGGGGAATCCCTAACCATGAACAGACCTGCCTAAAGACAGGAATGTGTAAAAAGACATGGATAATTTGGTTATCGGTTTTTAACGGGTGCTTACTAAGAACCCATATTTTAAAATAATTTTACTATTTGTTAAAGGGAAATAGGTCCACTAATCTATCACAAGCCATCATTTAAATTATTTGACATTTCTACATAATATTTATAAATATTTACAGAAGTCAATTGGACTTTGGGGATTTTGATGTTACTGTTTCAATTTTGGCCATTGCATATTTTTAATGTCTTATCTTATTAGCCCTATATCAATGGAGCATGCAATTTTCTCATTTTAAATCCTTGTTTTTAGTCTTGGAATTTATCTACAAAGTTCCACGCTGTCTTTTCAACCCCTTAGATAGGCAGTAAAATCGATGCAATGAAGCCGAACAATTTAATTTCCTGTTCGTATCCTTGACCGGTACTCCTCTAGACTTTACCTCAAATTATCACAGAAGCGGTGAAGATGGCGCAGTTGCTTAGGTTTGTTGTTTACAAAATCAGCATCAACTGGCCCGTTTTTTTTTTGCCAATTCGATTACGCTAATTATTTTTTCAATTTGAAAACACACCTCTCTCTTGCTTATCTTAGAAGTTAGCATACGCACAAGTGTCTGTTGTGTAATCAAGGTCGTTTGCGTGTTATGTAGTGACCCTGCCAATGTCATGAGGTCAATTTTGACAACATCGCCGGCTGATAAATAAATTTACTTTTTAGAGCCCCACTCGGAAGGCATTATCGTGGCACTAGTGACTTTGTTTGACCAACATTAGAATTATACAGAACTAAAAAAATCTCCATATCATATAGTATTACACAATTTATTCAACCCAAACTGACATGGCATAGCATTCAAAATGTAATGGGCATCATCACAATCTTAGACTTTTTATGTTCTAATGCATAACAGCATATACAGTCCATTTTCAGCAAAACTTGATTACAAGTGAAAAAGTTCTATATTTGTAACATGAGCTCTGTGTTTGCCTTATTTTCAGAAAGTGGCATAAACTGAATCAAAAACAAACATACTAATCCATGTCCGAATCACAATCCAGAAGCAAAGTAAAAACTTTGGAACTGACAAGTTAGGTTAGACACGTGAACTTCCACCAGGGAAGTGAGGCCGGGTGCTCCAGAAGGGTAAGCACTCCTGTTTAGCTAGCTACACCCGCCACGTGTGTAATCAAAATACAATAAAACCTTGTGAACCATCTTGCTGCGAAACTGAGGTGTATTCTCTATCAAAAGACCAGAGGCCGCAATGGCCTAATGGATAAGTTGTCAGTCTTCAAATCTAGGGTCTCTTGTCGTTGTGAGTTTGAGTCCCACTCCCACCACAATTGGGAAAGTAAATTTAAATTCCTTGTCCTTTACTTATTTACCCGGTGTCAGTATAATGTGACTGGGGGAGTGGTACGCTTGTCTGCGGCGTACTGACTCTGAGCTAGCACGTTAAAGTCGTCCTGAGTGCACGCTAATACAAGGCAGACCATAAAACACTCTCGAACTTCACATGCATACACAAACTTGTTCATAGATTAATCCTCAGAGATTGATAATAGTTCCCGTCACGAATAGCTGAAAAATTGCTGATGCTATGTTAAGCAACATTCAACCAACCATCTATCTTAAGATTGCCATAACTGCTTAAAGTACAGTGGTATACATGTATTGATCTTGTTTTTTTTCTGATTGATTTAGGAATCTCGGAAGGCAAAATGTTCTTCGAAGCCACAGCATCCTGCTTCAGAAAAGGTAATTACTTGAATTTAACTCACCTGGTCAAAGGCTATACAAACTCATGTCAAGACAAGGTGGATGTACATCTGCCTATGCCTGTTAGATTTAATTTTGTCCTGTGAAAGTACTGGACCAATTGGAACAAATCTGGTGTAGAATATCCTTTGGTGGATACCTGGTATATTAAAATCTGCCATTCTTGACTTATGCCTCTTTATTCCCTTGGGGAACAAAGGGTAGCAACAATAATATGTACAATTATCAAATAAAAATATCCAACAGAGTTTAATTTATATTGGGGTATAATTTGGTGTAGAAAGTCCATTACTACATGTGCCTTCTTAGTGTCTGAGGTTTGCAATCTTGATTAATTGTAGATGACGACAAAATTGATTAATTGAATTGGGTTTTACGTCCCAGTCAAGAATATGACAACACAAGCTATAGGCAAAGTTGCAGAAAATTTTACCTTTGCAGTGTACTCAGGGCAATGTGCAGGCAGGATTCTTTAACGTTCCACACCTGCCATGACATGGGGCATTGGTTTTTAAGGTCTCTTCCAAAGGACCCCATGATTTTCATTTCTAAATGCAGATTGCTTAAGGTAAGAACAGTCACTACCTATTTTGAAGTCTATGTCAGACTCAAGTCAGGGTTTGAACCCACGACTTCCAACATATGGAGCGAGTACTCTATCAACTGAGCTACCATAGTGGTGCAGATGGTGAGAAGACATTTTTTTAGGCTGATTGCATTGTTGACTTGTAATATGAATTTATAATTTCAGCACACCACAAATTGCCATGAGTTCTAACACAGCTTATAAAGAAATGCAGGAGTTCTGGGAGAAGAACAGAAAATTGAACAGACCCCTGTCTCCCCATCTGTCCATTTACAAGTATGTAGACCCCTGTCTCCCCATCTGTCCATTTACAAGTATGTAGACCCCTGTCTCCCCATCTGTCCATTTACAAGTATGTTTTAACTTCTTCAATATTAGAAGTACCATTAAATTATTTCAATTTGCTACTCAATCCTAAGGTTTTTTTTAAAAATCCCCAAAAACAGTGGGAGATTTGTGAAATGGTGGGCCTTGGTGACTGTTATGTATATGATAAAACAACAACATGTCTGCTGCACATGTCTATTTATTATATCTTGCTCATGCACATAAAGGGAAATAACTCAATCTAAAAACTAAAAATACAGTTTGAACTAATGATATAACAGAGGTAACCTGTACAAGTCTATCATTGTCATAATATAACAGTGACCAAGTAGTCTAAAGCATGCACTTACAGATTGCTGCGCCTCTCATAGACTAGTTTGAATCCTGTACAGGACAGGTCCTAGTGCAAGGCAGTTTTTTCAGTCCCCTTGACAAATGTTTATGGTTTTCTCTGAACACTCCAGGTTTCCTCTACCATCCTGTAATTGACTGCCTTGAAATAAGTTAAAGAATATCCACTCGGGCGTAAAATTAATCCACTCCACCTTACTCCATGAGTGAAAGCACCTGTCACACATATATAAATGACCTGGACTTATCCATCAACAACCCATACATGTAATACTGAATTAATCCACTCCACCCCGCTCCATGAGTGAAAGCACCTGTCACACGTATATAAATGACTTGGATTTATCCATCAACAACCCATCCATGTAATACAGAAGTCAATCCTTTCAGTAAATTTTCAAGTAGAAGACAAATTTCTTAAATTAAGCAGCAAGTATGGAGTAATATGTATTGCGAAACATATCCATAAAGTTTAAACTTTGTGAAAGTAGGCGACAAGCTTAATCCAAATCCAGACAAGTATCAGGTAACTTTTGTTGCCTTGCTGGCTTTATTGAAACCACTGGAAATAAATATGAATTTTTGTTGAGTAGATACCGGTAATTATCTATCATTTTGAAAAGTATTTTCACCAATTCTTTTTTCAAAAAATGACATTGGGTAGCATAAACTACATGTATGCATGATGTTAAAATTACCATAGTTTTCAATCTTGGGTATGGAGAGCATTTTACATTTGGTGACTTTGAGCTTAATTTTAGTATTTTCAAATATCACTAAAATATTCTATATAACGATTTTGTAATATAAAATACAAATTCTAAAATACTGATAGATAAAATGACCCACAAGTATGGTTTTTCGCGGGATATGTTTCATTTATAATTTAAATTTAAATGAAAGAAAGTGGGAAGAAAAACAGTTATTACAATTTATTGTAAAAAAACAATTTTATGGCTCTTTTTCTGACAGTCTTTTAGCTCACCTGACAGAATACCTTTTTCTGATGCTCTTTTTACATATCTTTTTACAGACCTCAGTTAACTTCTATGTTGTCACTGTGCCACAGAGCTACTGGTATCGCTATGTCAATCGGTAAGTTAAATATTTTATGACTTACTTCTAGCCATATGTATTTTGTTTTGTTGTTTAACATGACACAATGCTCTCCAGTCCATCCCAGTATGCTCACTCCTAACATGGAAGGCCAAGGGTCCAAACTTCACCCAGATCTAACCAAGGATTAAAAGGCATTGACTATTAGAATTAGCCTATCTGGTTTAAGTGGTTGCTTACAGATCACAGCACCTCTTAAATCCCACTCTGGCACATCCTAGTATGAGAAAGTTAAGCAGTTTGCCAGTTGAAGGTCATTGGTTTTCTTAATATACTCTGGTTATCTCCACCTTCCCAGAACTGGTTGCCTCAACACAGGGCTCAAAGTGACTTTTTGATTTTAGGAGCCAGCCTGGCTCCTTATATAAAAATATTAGGAGCCAATTGAAACTTTTAGGTGCCAATTGAGACTTTTAGGTACCAGCAATAAAATTACAGTGATTTTATCCTTAAAATAATCTAAAAACACATTGTATACTGTATAATATCAAACATTTATTATCAACCAATCATCAGGCAATGGATCTATTGCCCGTTTTTTTGGGAGCATCACATGTACTCGCCTTGAAAAACTATCAATACACATGGACAGTCTCTTCCCAGCCATGATTACTGTTCTATTCGGCACACTTTTGAGGTTTCCTATATATATTTACACAACAGAAGATTCCCTCCAGAAGTCACGAGGCCGCCTGAGGAGTGCCGGAAACACTTTGTCAATATATAAAAAACAAATAGAGAAATGGAATGACCATGATCGAGAATTATGAACCCCCAAAAAAGCACTTGCCAAATTGGCGAATTATGAGTAACATTTGGTCGCCAATGGAAAAATTTGATCGCCAATGCGCCTAATTTAGGTGCAACTTTGAGCCCTGCTACATAAGTGAAAATGCCTTATCAGGGTATAAATCATCATTGGTCCACTTCACTCAACTCCATATTTAGGAAATAATCAACATTTACCCATGCATGATATATTGTCGAATAATACACGAGCCATCGTTAACATGCGGCGAATATATCACTCAACGGCAAAACCACCTTGTGGTATATTTTTTCGCATGTGAACTCCGGTCAGTGTATTATTCGACGATATACCACAGGCAAATGTTGATTATTTCTATTCTAACATGATTTAGATAAACAAGATTGAAATAAAAATTGCGAACTCCTTCTTCGGAAGTACATTTTACTATCTATTTGCAAAAAGGTTCATTGAAACAATTTGGCTGTTGAGATTACCGTCATTAAAATAAATGATTTTATGAAGAAAATTACGTCACAACCATTGTTTGCGGAACATAGCATGACGTCATAAGATATGCAAGGGAGTATGTCATTAAAACAAAACAACAATGGTATATCGTTTGTTATACTATGGCTGGCTCTCTTCATGTTTCATATGAAGGAAAGTGCAGGTCATGTTAGAATTATTGTTTTAACAGATCTGGTTTTGTTTATTTATTTTTAGCTGTGTCAATCGTCCCTGTTGTCATTGTATGTCTACCTAGACTGGTATAAATCACCATGGCGCCTCTCCACTCTTCATACAACTCCATTGTTTGTCTAACATATCTTGTTATGTTTATTTTCAGCCGTTTCAATCGTCCCTGTCGTCATTGTTTGTATGCCACACGACTTTACACACTACGTTAACCTGATACACAATTCTAATATACCACATGAGCTGATCACCGCTGCGAAATACGTCCTGGCTTTTCCCATCACCTATCATTACATCAATGGTATTCGGCATCTGGTAAGAAATTTTATATGCAGTTTAAATTTGACGCATAATCACCATTAGGTTACGTTACAGGGTTTAAAATTAAATTTGCAATTGTGCTAAATTCTACCTTAATTTTGAAAATATTGGAACTTAGAAGTGGATCTTCGGTGATAAATTTAGCCACCTAGTCATTTTTTTGTGTGAAAATAAAAACTTTATTTTGGAGTCGTTCGTGTTGGCATTGGTCTATGTAATATCCAAGTAACAGAATTATTCAAAACAGGAATTTAAAAAACAAACACGAAATGTATCATGTACATTATCACTTGCAACAAATGGAAAATATCTATCAGTAGTGATCCCTGTTTTGATGTTATAAAGTGAAACCTTTATTCATTGCCACCATTTATGCAGAGACAAAACAAAACCCTGGTCCAGGTCTGACGAAGACTCGAAAATAGGTAATGACTGTTCTTTCGCCAAGCACTCTCCATTTAGAGGGTCCTACAGAAGAGACCTTAAAAACTATGCCTCGTGCCCCTAAAGGCTTGGCACATAACAAAATCCTCCTTTCACATTGCCCTAAGTGTACTGCAAATGTCAATATTTCTGCTACTTCATTGAAAGCTAATGATGTCTCGATAAGTGAAATATTATTCTTGACTGGGACATAAAACCCAATCAATCCATCAATCACCTTATATTTAGAGTGACACGTTTTCAGCACTTTCAGTACTTTGATTCTGTTTTATAATTTGTATATTTTCAGGCGTGGGATTGGGCAACTGGTTTCAGTATGAAGGCTACATATAACTCTGGATATTTTGTTATGGCTTTGGCGTTGATGGTGACGGCGATTTTTGTTAATTGCTTCTAAAAAAAACTTTACAGATCTAAAAAAAAAAAATTAAAAACTTGATATATTTAATTTTACATATTTGAATATTTACATAAGATGCAAGATGCTGTGTGCTCTAAACTGGTGGTAAAGGACGGCCAACTTTCAGCAATGTTGTTGGATTAGAAGGGGTTCAAAATAATGTTTTGTGAAGAAAGGTCCCAGACCTTTACCCTTTATTTTTGGCAGGTTGGACATAAAGCTTTTAAAGTCCAATATCAACATTGAAATATGACCCATGTTATCATATAGAAAAAGTAGGAAAAATCATTATCGCGATAAAATTAGTAAGTTCATCTGGTTTTTATTAGTTTTAATATCAAGAGATCCAATATAAAATCAGTAGGTCTTGGACCTCGGACCCTGGGAATTTTGAATCCCTGATTGGTTTTGTTAATTTTTTTCAATGAGAAATATACATTGCTGTGAATCAAAAATGAGTAAAAAATGGACTTGGGGGAAAGTTTATAATATCTGTGTCCAAAAATAAACTGGATGTTTTTAGACTTTGTGCAATACTGCAAACAAATGAATAGAATTTGATTGTAAGTCTAAATTCAGTTATACATATATAAGATATAGCATCCATCAGAAATTAACAGTACTTGCATATACACTCATGGGACATAAGTCGGCTACCAGAAGAAGTAACTTATTTTATATATGTATGTTGTTATGGTGACATAGTAATCATGTAGAGCTGTACAACTTGGCATATTCAGAGAGATACTGTATTAGAAGAAAAAAATATTCATGATTTTCAAGATAACTCTTGTTCCGCGAGTATATCTTCTCACTGAATATTTCTTATTTCTTTTGGTACACTTTCCTTACAGCCCGGAACTGTGTGAAAAGTTTTTTCCTGTGAAAATGTTTAGAAGATCCAAACCGCGAAAGTTATTGGCTATCGCTAATGTTTTTTTTTGTGTAGTAGATAGATATTTCTAAGAATATTTCCAAGTATACATTCTTTTGATATTTATTTATTCTTTAGAGCAGTTAGTTATTAAGATTTTTTTTTTCAAGATCTTGGACCCATTTCACAAAAGAAATAAAATTAATTTAAAATTTGACATCTGGGATACTTGCATTTCTATTATAGAATAGTTATCTATTAACATTTGTTTATATATCTCGGACCCATTTCACGAAAAAAAATAATTTTTTTGGTTTAATAATTTGGCATCTCAAAATTTTGAGTGGAAGAATACTGAATGATCCTAAATATGACTTGAATGTCATTTTATTTTAGATATAAAATTTCCACTCTTAATTTTTCGTAAAGAACACTAGTCAGTGGTGTTTAAAAAAAAATGCCGTAATTTTTCAGAAAATTTTTTCTTGACAACATAATATTTTGTGTTTGTATGTTTGAGAGACATTTTTTGATTTTTTTCCAACAAAAACACTCAGAATATGAAATCCTGCAAGTAACTAATGTATTATGGTTAAGTTAACATGAAACACCTATGATGCCATAGAACTCTTGTGACATCATAGAACATCTGTGACATCATAGAACTCCTGTGACATCATAGAACTCCTGTGATGTCATAGAACACCTGTGACATCATAGAACTCCTGTGATGTCAAAGAATGCCTGTGACATCATAGAACTACTGTGATGTCATAGAATGCCTGTGAAATCATAGAACTCCTGTGATGTCATAGAATGCCTGTGACATCATAGAAATCTTGTGATGTCATAGAATGCCTGTGACATCATAGAACTCCTGTGATGTCATAGAATGCCTGTGACATCATAGAAATCCTGTGATGTCATAGAATGCCTGTGACATCATAGAACTCCTGTGATGTCATAGAATGCCTGTGAAATCTTAGAACTCCTGTAGCATAGAACTATTTTCAGCTTGTTATTACAGATATAAGTCATATAATAGTGCTATTCTTCAGATTATTTTGCTTTTGTTTAATAAAATTAATATTTATGACTTTGTTTTTTGTGTTTCATAGTGGCATACTAGATAAGGATATCAAATGCAACAAAATTTGGGAATTGGTCTAAACTGTCAGCTTTCTAACTTCTTAATGACCTTTTGCCACTTAGTGCTTACTGTAGGAACCACTCTGTTTGTGACAGTGAAATACTCGTTATATCCATAGAAAATCAAATAAAATTGAATAACGATTGATATTTTTCACTTATTTGCACCTAGTCGTAACGCGAAATCTGCATGCACATCCGCGATTGTCATTAAGTATGTCTATGGAAAGGAAAATCTTGGTGTTATGATGGATTTTACATGGCGAAAATGGCGAAGTTTACACCGGAAGTGATGTCCTTGATGACGTTTTACGTCATATGCGCAACAGAATCCGCCATTTGCAGGGTTTTTCAACATGTTAAATCCCCATAGCGTCAACATTTTACCCCATGCAGATATATATTCTGGGCTAATCGCTGATGCGCATACAGATTTCCTGTTAGGACTAGGTACAAGTAGGTGAATAATATCAATCTTGATTCATATTTATTTCATTTTCTATGGATAGGAAGAGTATTTCACTGTCACAAACAGAGTGGTTCCAACAGTAGATATGAATCCCCCCATAAGGATAAGGCCTTAAGGCACATAAGGCCTCAATTGATACACTTTCCTCATGATGCTGTTTTTGGCAGCTGCCCTTGCTGACGCCAAGCTCTTTCTTCCCATATGTGTTCTCCTTTCTCTGTTCTGCGCCATGTTGTTTTGGGTCGACCTATTTTCCTCTTTTCTTCTGGGTGCCTTGATGTTGCAGTGTTACAGATCCAGAGACAATGAAAAGCACTAAACCATAATTGTGGGCTTTAGACCACTCTGCTTCCCACATAGATAGATGCTAGTGCAAGAAATTTTGTCAGTTCGCTTGCTGAAGTTAGGTGGTTTTCTCCAGGCACTCCAGTTTTCTCCACCATTCCAGAACTGATAAGTAGTGGGTTGCAGGTATTCAGAGCAACACTCAAATAATAACAAAATAGTTATCTTGCAAAGTGAAAAAATCATGGCTAAAACTAAGATTATTATGGATTTACAGCTGACCAATTTGATTATCAGCAAATAGGGTGCTCCAGTGGTTGGCAACTTGAAATAAAGTCACAGGGCCCTTCAGAAGATTTTAATGGATTCACAGCAGACTAATTTGATTGTCTGCAAACAGGGGTGACAACTAGAAATAAAAGTTGCATTGTCCTTCAGAAGATTTTGATGGATTCACAGCAGACTAATTTGATTGTCTGCAAACAGGGGTGACAACTAGAAATAAAAGTTGCAGTGTCCTTCAGAAGATTTTGATGGATTCACAGTAGATTATTTTGATTGTCTGCAAACAGGGGTGACAACTAGGAATAAAAGTTGCATTGTCCTTCAAAGATTTTGATGGATTCACAGTAGATTAATTTGATTGTCTGCAAACAGGGGTGACAACTAGGAATAAAAGTTGCAGTATCCTTCAGAAAATTTTGATGGATTTTATTTGACTGATTTGATTATCACCAAATGAGGTGCTTCAGCTTTCTGCATGTAAAAATCAAAATCAAAGGGTTCTTTGGAAGAGTGCTTGCTTGCTTTGTATGAGGGAGGTCTGGGTTTGATCCCTGGCCAGGGTCTGATCAAAACTTGAAATGGGGGTAGTGCCTGATCTTTTTGCCAAACAGTAGACATTTAGAAATGAAAGTCATACATTCCTTTGAAGGCTACTTTAAAAACTGATGACTCATGTCGCATTTGGCTTGACACACTAAAGAACCTTCCCTACACATTGCCCCAAGTGCACTGTGTGCATAGGTCAAAATTTCTGCCACTTCACTTATAGCTAGTAATGTCTCAGTATAAGTGAAATAATCTTGACTTGGATGTAAAGCCCCATTCAATCAATCAAACAAAAGCCATAACATGGTGGGTTTGACACACGGATGTAAAACATATAAAACGCCTTTAATCAATTCATTTAACTGTTGAGCAGAGTTATTTCCCTTGGTGTCTTCACTAACTTTAACCAATCAAACAATTAAATGAAATCTATTAATTACAACTGGTGATGTCTCGATATAGGTGAAATTAATATTGACTGGGATGTTACAGTAAAAATAACACTGCAGAAAAATAAAACTACTAGTAGTAAAAAACTTGTGATGTCTCAATATAAGTGAAATATTCTTGACTTGGATGTAAAACACCATTAAATTAAACAATCTATCATTCAACATAACAGTAAAAATGACTGCAGAAAAATTAAAACTCGATACAAATTCATCATTTTCTTCATTTAATTGACAAATAAAATTTCATTTTAATTTTCTTCATCAATGATACACATTTTCTTAAAACAATCATAAACATTGAATATAAATATTTGAAAAAAAAATTTACAGATGGGTTACAAATATCACAGTTTTTTCTTAATTAAATATAAAAAAGTATTATAAATTATAAATTACAATCTTTCTTAATTAAAAGGTACAGTATTAGATAATTATTGAAAATCGCTGGACGGAAAACGGTCACTGATCTCTTGTAATGTAGATTTCAACATTTTCATTACATACTCCGAGATATTGTTTTCAACATGGATTATTACCAAAATATCACAGTAATTTTTCCTTTGTAATGCAGATTTCAGTGTTTCAACTGAATGCTTTGAAATATTGTTTTCCACATATAACACTAAAATATCACTGGACAGATTATGATAATTTTATTAAATGTAGATTTAAAAATGTTCAATGCATGCTTTGAGATATAGTTTTCCATACAAAATTTTACAGAAATATTGCTGGACGGATTACAGTAATTTATTAAATGCAGATTTTAAAATTCACAATGCATGCTCTTCAATTAACACGTACATAGTTTTCCACACATATTTCTGAAATATCGTTTGGTGAATTAGGGTAATTCATTTCTCATAATACAGATTTTAATATTCCAACTATATGTTCTGAAATATTGTTTTCCACACAGATTATTACTGAAATATCGCTGGAAGGATTACGTCAATATTGATTCCTCGGAATGCAATTGTAATTCAATATCAGATCATTACTGAAATATCATTGGACGGATTCAGATATAACGATCATTATGTGAGTGATTTTGATAACTTTAAAAGACTCTAATTCCATGATTTAGACTTTCAGTTATTTAAGTGTTCAAAATTTCAAATTCGAAAAAGTAACAAAGATTGTTAACTTGCATCAATTAATAGGGTTGCAAGCCTTGTCATGTGACCATCTGTGAGTTTGCAATTTTTGTGCTTTATTTGCGAGAACATAATTTTCACGACCACTGAAATCCGAAATCGGGGTTCTGCAAAAAAGTCTTCATCAACCAATTGGCAAAAATAAAAAGTGCTGAGAAAATAACTGGATCCATGATATGCAAATTAGACTTGATCCTGGCATCCCTACATTTGGAATAGTTCACTCTACTTGTTTTGTCCTTTGGTCTATAAACATTGCTCTATAGGGGTGACAGGATGTATAAAACTGTTAATCACTTAATTACTGATAGTTCTCATGTTTGCGGGACTCTGTGGCAACGGCGGTTGAGCTGGTGGTAGAATATGTCCGCCTTTACGAGATAGTAACATGATTTCTTCTTTAAGCGCATCTATTTCCTGTGCTTGTAACTGCACTAATTGTATTAATCTCTGTTTTTCTCGGACGTCTGACTTACGTGCCCCTGAATATTCCTCGCCCTGAAATAGCCAAAAATAAAATATTTTTATAAAAAAAATTAAACCTGTTTATTGTGCTTAGCACAGGCAGAATACCGAAATATATAAAGGACATTGGAATGAAGTAATGGTGTTTGAAATCTTGGTCAAGATTCTTTCACTTATATCGAGGCAGTCAGTTTTGGCATGGTGGAGGAAAACGAGAGTGCCCTGAAAAAATACACAAACCTTCAACAAGCAGGATGATAAATTTTTTCTTGCACTAGGATTCTTTCAAGAAAGTAGAGTAATGATGCTTTACACTCGGTCGAAATTCTTTCATTTATATCGAGGCAGTCAGTTTTGGGAAGATGGGAAGCAAACTGACAAACATTTCCAAACCAGGATCTGCCTAGTAGATGGTGGGATCTGAACCTAAGCAGTGGTTGGTGCTGTGATCTGTAAGCCCACACTTTTGACCACTTGACCACAAGGGTCCCCAAAAGACAGAAAGGGGTAAGAAGTTTATATAACCAGAAAGAAATAAGAAGAACAGCATATCTGTCAATTAAAACACCAACTTTAAGCAATCGTCCATCAAAAAGTTTAGCACTGAACACCTACACAGACATTTGAACTGTCATATTATTACATTAATATCAAATTTTAACATTTGTCCATCAAAATACAAATTTCTTAATACTACTCCATGAGGGGAAAATCCATTTGAAAACGACAATATAAAGTTAGCTCTTAGTCAATATTTCGGCTTTACAGCCTTTATCAAGACATTAGATAATTTAGAACTCTACTACATAGGAAACATCAAAATACAGTAAAACCATATTTAAATCTTACCAGATTTTTCTGTCTTCCATCAAGGGAATTTTCAAATGATTTCTTTTCTCCGAGTAGAAGATTTAGTTGGTCTAATTTATGTGTGTTATCTCTAATTAAATCTGTTATTCTGTTCTTCTTCTCTCGTATCTTCTCCTGAAATTAAAGTATAAAGTTCCATGCTTAAATATTTTTTGCTGGAAATTTTTTTTTAATAGAATCTCTGTGTGTGTGTGTGTGTGTGTGTGTGTGTGTGTGTGTGTGTGTGTGTGTGTGTGTGTGTGAGAGAGAGAAAGAGAGAGAGCTCTGCCATTCTTAATTTTTATCTAATATTTTTGTTCCAAAAAATTTATGAAGCAGACAAATATTATATACATTTGTATTTTGCAAAGGTGCAAAATATCTCTCTACCTCTCTCATAATTTGTCTGAAAGGTAGTCTCTATCAAGTGCACTATGGTGGCAATATTTGAGAAATGGGAAATTTAGAAAATCGTGCTGAAAATTCTTGGGATTGCAGTGTAAGTTCAAGAAGACACTTGTACTTTGTTCATTTTGAAAGAGAGAGAGGGGGAACGAGAGAGAGAGGAAATATCACAGAAAAGATCAAAATAATTGTGACAACAAATAACAGTAATTTAGCTAGAGAGAGAGTGAGAGAAAGAGTGTTTGTGTGTATGCATATGTGTGAGAGAGAAAAAAGAGAAAAAAAAGGGTACTTTTACTTACATCCCATTCTATCTGTTCCTCAGAACACTGTATCTCCGTTAATCTCAGACGTTCTTTCTGTTCTTCAATACTTCTGTTAAATGTAATTGTCTCTAGCTTCTCGAGATCGACAAGGCGGCCAAATTTACCGATCATCATTGTGTTACATTGTTCCTCCATTTCGATTAACTTCTGTTCAAACACTTTTCTGTCCTTGATCAACTGAACATGTGTCTTACGGGATTCTCTGAAAAATCGGAAAAAATATTTAGACTTGGATATCATGGATATTGTATGATCAACTTCACATGTATCATACATGGTTCTCTGAAAAATTGGAAGAAAAATATTTAGAAACCGATATCTTATTTGAAGGCAATTTTTCTTGCCATGTCCTTGTTCAGCTGTTTTCTTCACTGACCTGTACTGTGTCATGTTCTTGGTTGCTAAATACAGTGGAAACCTAGATTCTGCACCCTCATGTATTCGTTAAGCACTTTGCATTTAGAAATGGAAGTCATGAGGTTCTTTGGAAGAAACCCAAAAAAACTGATGGCTTGTGTCATGGCAGGTGTAGCATAAAACCCTCCCTGCACATTGCCCAGAGCACATGGCAAAGGTAAAAATTTCTGTCACTTCTTCTATAGATGATGATGTCTTGATATAAGTGAAATATTCTTGACTGGGACATTAAACCCCCATCCAATCAGTCAATCAATGGAAGGGCAATAACTCCCAGGAATATGATCAAACCAACTTGGGTTAATGATATGGTATCCCCTATTGATGTTGATACTTTATACCAAGTTTCATAAAAGAGTCCTTCATAGTTTTGGAAAATTTTTCTGAAAGAGAAGTGTCTATATGGAAGGAAGTTCGAATTTAAAAATCCCCCCCCCACCTTTCTTCAAAAGTCGCGAGATAACAAAACATAAGTCATACTTCATGTGTTTCTTCTGTAAGTGTTTTTCATGCTCCAGTTCCTTAATTCTCTGTTGTAAGCGTGTGACTCCGTTTGATTCAAACACGAGGGTCTGACCCAGATCCTGTGGTAGAATACCGTTTATCATGTATTGAATTTGGTGTAGCTTCAACGTAACAACGACATCTAAGTCATTCAACTTCTGTTGCTTTTCCAACTGTTAAAAAGAAATTAAAAAATCTATGTATTTGAATATTTAGATATTTTATTTAGATAAGATATTGAAAACATGGTTATTTTCATCTGGTGGAAATTTTTCACTATTTTTCACAAATTGAAAAATATAGCCATGTAATTCCCCCTCGTGAAAATTACTGTAAGTTATATTTATCATATGCTACAGATCTGATGATTGGACAAAATCTCAAAAAATAAACCCCTCGTGAGATGCCAACAAAACAATTTGGCAACAATTTCCACCCTCGGAAAAAAAAAAAAAAAAAAAAAAAAAAAAACCAACCAGTTTTACCATAACTATTTCTGGGCCAATACATTTATAAATTTGTTTCTTATATTAAGTCTTGTGATTTTCTTTTGCCTGAGTGATCTAAAATGCTGACCAACAAACTAAATTGTCTCTCAATGTCTAGGTTCTAGGTTTGGCCGACACACTCCTCTCTCTCTGGCAGATTCAATTCCACCGGCCTTTATAAGCAGGTGGTCCTTATATAGAGGTGGCCTTTAAGGCAGGTTGGACTGTATTAAAAACACAATAAACACTAAAGATGGACCAAGGTTGTCCCATAAACAGTATTTTGGGACCAAGGACCCCTTTTCAATTGAACACTGACAAAGAAGAATAAGGTGTAATTAACAATTCATTATCTGTACCTGGAACGCCTCTAGATCATTTTGTGCTGTCTTCAGAGCAGAGTCTATGACCTTTGACTTTTTGTTCAGACTTTCCACCTCCTTTTTGAGGGCCTCATTATTTTTCTTCTCCTCAGTTAGGGCCTCCTCAATATCCAATCTTTTCTCTCTCAGTTGACAAGTATTGTCATAAATATTCTACAACAAAAAATAAAGAGAAGTTTTACATGGGCTTCATCAATGTCAGGTATTGTCATACAGATTTTAAAAAGAAAGAAAAAAGTCAATGTTATATAAGTATTTTTAGTTTTATATTTTACATGGGCCTCCTCAATATCCAATCTTTTCTCTCTCAGTTGGCAGGTATTATCATAAAGATTCTGCAAACGAAGAATAAACACAACCTTATATAAATATTTAAAATTTTACATGGGCTTCCTCAATGCCCAATCTTTTCTCTCCCAGTGGACAGGTATTGCCATATAGATTCTAAAGAAAATAATAAAAACAAAATTTTTAAATTTCACAACTATCACTGTCCAAAAACAATAAAACCCCTATTCACTTGATCAGTGGTCACTTTTACCACTCTAGTTAAATAACAGTTACTGAAAAACTATTTTACTGGAATAAATGTCTAGGTCAAATCCTTGACCGTCTTGACCTCTCTAGACATGTAATATTAAAAAATCACAACCTAGTGGGCAAATGTCAAGGTCAAATCCTTAACTCTTGTGATCCTTCTCAAATGTCTAGGTCAAGCCCAAACCCTTATCCCCAATCACAAATTTCAAGGTAAAATCCTCAACTATTGTGACCTCTCACAAATGTCAAGGTAAAATCTTTAACCCTTGTGACCTCTCAAAAATGTCAAGGTCAAATCCTGAACCCTTGTGATACTTCTCAAATGTCTAGGTGAAATCCCCAACCCCCTTATCCCCAATCACAAATTTCAAGGTAAAATCCTCAACCATTGTGACCTCTCACAAATGTCAAGGTCAAATCCTGAACCCTTGTGACCTTGCTTGATTAAGTTCAGTTCAAGGTCAAATTCTTGTGACCTCTCTAGATTCATGAAACCTATTTACCTGATCACAACCTGGTGGACAAATGTCAAGGTCAAATCCTCCAGCTTCCTCATCAGATTCATCTTCGTCTTCATCCCAGTCAGAATCGTCATCGGAATCTTCATCACTGTCTTCATCAGAGTCTGAGTGAAAATTACAAAATTATAGCCAAATAAAAATTAGCAAGTACATTTTAAACCGTTCAAAGCAGTGATATAATCAATTTTTTAAAAACTATTCTCTTCATTTGAGATTTGGAAAATTGAAGCTCTCAAATATAGCAAGGTAGATAAATGTGATAGATTCCTCATTGCAAAGATGTTTTATTGTGACGATATTCTACTAACGACCATTAGATTTAATATGCTAGTGTATTACTGCTGTTTTGTAAATTTTATTGGTCAAATTGGGAATTTTAACCTTTTTCTCCTGGGGAAATAACCTATATTCGGTGTTAATTTTTGGCAAACAAAAGAACTAGAAGGCCATCTCCATATAGGGTCACCTGTCTATAAGAGCCACTATTGTGACTTTCTTTGATTTGTGCTTATAGACAAATTTCAACTCAGAGCCACTAAGAACCCGACAGGAGACGGGTCAGGTCAGGGGAGTGTTGTTTTGATGTCTGGGAGATGGGGTCAGGCGTTTTATTCCTACCTTCTCCTTCTGTTGTTTTGATGTTGGGTGATGGTTCAGGTCAGGGAGATGGGTCAGGTGGGTGGGGCTAGGGGGTCAATCCCTACCTTCTCCTTCTGTTGTCTTCTTTTTGGCTCTTTTGATTCTCTTCTTAAATACTTTTGTGAGGTAGTCTCCAAACTTATTGTTATCTCCAAGGGACTGTGTAAACGTGGTGTATAATTGTCGTTCTTTCTCTTGTAGCTTCTCAATTTCTTTCTTCTTTGAATCTAATTTAGCTTGAACTTCAAGAACCTGTTATCAGATAAATAACAATTATAACCACCGACCACTCAACAGAGGTATTACTTGAACTTTTGAAAGATTAAAAAAGTATAACAATGACCAATCAAGAGTTTCTCTCAAGGTACTCTGGTTTTCTCCACCACCTCAATATAACTGAAAAAATCTTGACTGGGGTATCAGGTCAATTATTCTACTCCACCATCCCATAACTGCCTGCCTTGATATAAGTGAAAAAATCTTGACTGGCATGTAAACCTTTATTATTCCACTCCACACTTGAAGTCATGCGTTATGAAGTTTTGTGATGTAAAATAAGAACAGTGACTATATTTTTGCCAAACACTTGGCATTTAGAAACGAAAGTCACAGGGTCCTTCAGAGAAGACCTTAAAAACCGATGCCCTTTGTCACAGCAGGTGGGGCATGTTTAAGAACCCTCCCTGCACATTGCCCTAAGCCCCATGCAAAGGTAAAAATTTCTGCAACTTCACCTATAGCTGGTGATGTCTCGATATAATGTAAATATTCTTGACTGGGACATAAAACCCCTTTAATCAATCAATAACAAAGTAACCAGACTTTCAATATGGATGCCCATGCAAGCTAAAAAGTACTGTAAATTTAGCAGGTACTAGTTTTAGCATTTTTCACAATAATAAAATAGCACCAATTCAAATCCACAGCCAAATTAACTAGGATTACAGTGCACATGGTGATCCATGAGATTTTGACATATTTAAGTCCACACCAATTTGCCCAAATTATAAAATGCACTAAAATAGGTACACACTAAAATTTATATATTTACAGTTACAGCCAAACCTGCCTTAAAGGCCACCTCTATAAAAAGGTCACCTGCTTATAAAGGCCAGTAGAATTGTATCCCAATTGTTCTTATTCATATTACTTGAACCTGTACATAAAGACCACTTGGATGACCTTCATAGACAGGTTTGACTGTAAATTAATTGACTGAATAAATGGTATTTTCTTCTCAGGCACTTATATTGAGACAATAACAGCTATATGTAAAATGGCAGAAATTTTAATTTTGCAATACACTCAATGTGCGGGGAGGGGCTTGTGTGAAATGGGGCAACAGTATTCAAACTCTCTGTGACTTTTATTTCTAAATGCAAAGTGATTTGAAAAAGAACAGTCCAGGGGTTCAAAATTCCCTGGGTCCGAGGTCCGGGACCTATTGATTTTACCTTGGGACCATTAATATTTAAAATTGTAAAAGTCCGCTGAACCTGCCATTTTTACCAGAATAATTCTACTTTTTCAATATAATTACATAATTGCACATGGATCTTTCAATGTTGATATTGGACTTTCAAAACTTTATGTGGGACCTGCCAAAAATAAAGGCAAAAGGTCCAGGACCTTCCATTACAAAACATAATTTTGAACCCCTGCAGTCATTACCTAATTTCAAGTCTTTGTCAGACCCCAGTCAGGGTTCAAACCTCAACCACCCACATACAAAACAAGGACTCTACCATTTTGAACACACTAAAATTAATACATGTACTTTAACTCTTTGTGATGTCATACCTTATTATGCATGTCCAGTTTTTCTTGTTGTTTGCTCGTAACTCTCTCTGCTAATAAATCTTCCCGCTTCTCGTACTCCTTAAGCAACACAAACTCCTCAAACAATGTCACTTGTCTGTTGATAAAGAAAACAAGCAAATTTAGTGAATTTGAATCCCTTTCCAGGAGGTATCTTTTAGTGATTTGCAATAATGTTTTAAGGGCCCATAACTTTCACGAAAATGAACAAACCAACTTGGTTTAATGATATGCACATCTCTTATCAATGTTGATGATTTGCACCAAGTTTCATAAAATAGTGCTTCATCATTTGTAAGTTTACTTGTGGCTTGGTTTTATCCTGGTACTCTGGTTTTCTCCACTGTTCAAGAACTTACCACCTCAATATAGGTGAAATAATCCACTTACTAGGTTTGACACTAACTTTTCTGTTCTATTACAAGCCAACTTCTGAGAAATCTTTAGTACTAGAAGCAAAGGAGTAGTTTTGGTAACCACTGACCTTAAAAGTTTCTCATTAGAATGTGCCCGAGTATGATTCAAACCTTAAGGTGTTGAGAGATGCTGTGATCGGTAAGTGCAGATCTCGTCGAGTGGGGATTTGAATCTAGTTGATGAAAGGCACTGTGATCCATAAGCATATTTATTTTATAACATATATATTATTTCTGTAACTTGATTGGTTTAATGATTATAACAAATCCCCTTGGTCAATATTTATTTTTACAGTTAATATCAAGAGCATGTGCACCCAAAAAAGTCCATAATTGTATACTGAATTATCAGTAATTGTTTACTGTTAGGCAAATTCATCACAGGGGCCAATAAAATATGGGTGGACATGGCTGAGTGGTACTGTTACTTGTTTTTGTAGTCAAGGGTTGTGGGTTGGAACCTCACCCAGGACTTGGAAATGTTTTGAAATGATGTTCATCTCCTGCCCATACAAGAGCTGTAAAATGCATGTTACCAGGTAGTCTTTCGGATGAGACTCAAAACCGAGGTTCCGTGTCTCAGTGCATGCTAAAGACACCTCAGTCTGTAGAATTTGAAAAAGAGTAGGCCACCTGTGGCTGCTACAGAGGACGCTTACAATTAGAAGTAATTGAAACAGACTGGGCAACATAAACAAAATTGTAGCAGGGAAGTCAAACACACTTACCTTAAATCAGCATTCTTCATCACAATATCCAGTTTGAATTTATCGTGTCTTAGGAGACGTAACTCAGCATCAAAATTCTTTAACAACTCTTCAATTCTCTTAATTATTCTGTCTTGTTCATAGGTAAGCCTATACCAAAAAAATAACAATATACAATCAAACCATGTTAAAATGCTCCTTGATAACTTTGCCACCTTGCTTAAAATCAGTGTGCAATAATTTGACAGCTCAAAAAACCATTATCAATAGCATGGACTTGGATTTTGTTGGAATGAAATAAGTGTTGTAAATTAGGCAAATAGGCAAATCTAAAGAAAACTCGCCAAAAATAGCAAAAAATTACTTCCATGCAAAAATCCCTAATTTTTGGTGATAAGATGTCATAAGCAACATGATTAGATTGACATTACATAAAACCTCTGGTGTATTATGACCACCGTGGTAGCTCAGTTGGTAGAGTGCTCACTCCATATCAGGGAGTTAGGGGTTTGAACTCTGGCAGGAGTCTGATCTAGACTTGAAAATAGGTAGTAACTGTTCTTTAGCCAAGCACTCAGCATTTAGAAATGAAAACTTGAAGTCCTTTGGAAGAGACCTAAAACTGATATCCTAAGTCACAGTAGACATGGCATGCTAAAGAACCCTCCCTGACCTAAGCACACAGCAAAAGTAAACATTTTTGCTGCTTCATTTATAGTTGGTGACGTCTTGAGATTTTTCGACTGGGACATAAAACCCCATTTAGTTAATCAATCATTCTAGTGTATTTTGACTTTTTGTCATTAATTGTCACACACCACGTATAGGTGCATAGGTCAAGGGTCAAGGTAAAATCTTAGGAATAATATCTTGGTAATGTTGGGAATGGAGGTATTTGTCTCTCACTCAAGAGACTGCTCTAGTTTGCTTTTATTTCAAATTTTTTTAACAAAAATATACCCCCACCCCCCAAATAAAAACCAAATTTTCTCTTGAGAGCCAAATACGCCCGACCCACCCCATACATCTACAAAAGTTTAATGTGATATGACACATCTTTGAATCATGAAGATTATTCATGCGAAGTTTAATGACAGACATCCAAATCAGCTATAGTGATGTTATCACCTTATTTCTTCTGCTTGTCTGATTTGAATTTCAAGGGGAGTTAAATCCTCTTCATCTTCGTCAACTTGGGTTTCTCCGCCTTTCTGTTCTTTACTTGCTTCGACAGGAGCTGCTCCAGCTTTAGCACCAGGTGGCGGTGATGCAGCCTAAAAGTCAAATCATTTATCAAATTGTTAATGATCGGAAAACATGCACCATTATTGTCTATTGCCATAAGTATATTCTGCAGCTTTACATAAAACTGGTAATCTTGATATCAGCAAAATCTTGATTTGGATTTAAATTTAAAGCCTTATTCATTCACATCAGCTTTTCAAAAAAAAAATAAGAGATTTCATTTTCCTATAATGTGAGTTATCAATGTACATGTATTTGATTTTATTTTTTACTTTATTTCCGATATTTTCCAATTATAATAAGAAATGTAAAACATTCATTTACACATTCACACAAATGAACTACAGGCCCTTACAAAAGTGACTGTCCATGCAAGCAAACATGGTCGCTTAACATCACTGTAGTCAGATTGTTCGTTATGGATTTTGAATGACATCCCAAAGACATTATCTGACCAGCTGTTGACAACATATAAATGTTTATATAACAGTAAGAATACTAGTAGTTGAACAAGCCTAATATTAATATCTTCCGTTGTTGAATAGAAATATTGAAGACCTGTTTGCAGGTAACTTTGAAATTTACATATATATGCTCCATACCTTAGTCGGTTCTGATGAACCCCCGAAGCCTCCAAATCCGCCGAACCCTCCATCACCGGCTCCTGATTTACTGGCTGCCACTTTTCTGGCATCATACTCTTTCTTAAATGCCAGTAAGCTGTCTCGTGTATATTCTAATTTCCTTTAAACAGAAAAAAATTCCTCATTCAGAGTTACAATTATTTTTATTTCTAATTCCTGGCAGCTAAAATAATCGCCACTGGCTACTTATTTCTGATAAATTCTACCAGAAAGTAACCTATATTAGTAAATTAGTGAAAAAAGTGAAAAATACTTTGAAATGAGTATTTTTAAAGCATCAGCCATGCTGAATGCTTTATAGCGATCGTTGGATTTTTTCGTATTTAGCGCCGCTCTCATTTCACCTTGACAGCCAATCAAATCCTTCGTTTCGACTGAAATTACGGGAATTTCCATATACGGTATCCCAGGTATGTATAAACTCTAATCTGAGTGATTGGGTCTCCTGGAAAGTTACGAAAGCAATGTTTTCATCATGTACACATGTGCCGATCTGAAATGTATTCATACGCGTATGAGTCCGCAATTGTGTTTGCTGGATATATATTTTAATTCTTCACTTTTGTATGATAATTTTAAGATAAAAACCATAAAAATCCATTAAGTATACGCCCCTCGGAAAACCAACAAAAATGACGATCTTGTCAGTTCGTCGGCGCGCGCCGACGTTCTTCTTTTTGACCTACAGTGATGTACATGTGGTTGTTTTACAGTCGCCGCCATATTGGATTTTTTTAATTTATGCAAAGTGACATCGATAAATAAACACAAAGTATGCTCATTAAACAGTTTTTAAGTTAAATAACTTTAAACATGGATCACATTTGATGATAAATTCTATATATTTTTTAAAAATTGATTGTCAATAATATTTCGTGTTTGGGATATCCCGACCTGGTTCATTAATATTCATTACGTGATACGTCACGAGGATTTTCCCGCTTTCATTGGGTATTAAAATTTTGCCGGTAGCGAAATTATGCATAACAAAAAAGTAGAAATCAAAGATTATTCCCAAAAAAGTGATACTAAACTGAAAGAAGAAGTTTATTTACAAGTTATTGGCTATGTTGATAAATCGTTTGTGACTCGTGAAGTTGTGTAGGCTATATCGATACCGGTTCGTATGCAAATTAGCCATGTGTTTGGGGGCATGCCTGCATTTGACACCCAATGCCCCTGCTCAAATGTATTCACATAGCGTAGTGACTGACCTTTTTAGTCCAGTACACCCTTGCCCCACTTAAAATGATCATGACACCCTGTCCTTTTCAGTTATCAGTTTAATATCAAAACGGCATGCTTTATTCTCGAATCTCTGCTACATACTTCCGATCTTCTGCACACACTCCACTTCTCACCATATGTCTCCGAAGACAGACAATTTCATCATCAATATTCATTTAAATACCTTTTCCAGTTGTTTATTTTGAATCAACAAAATAAATCGACAAGAAAGAACAACTTGAAATCAAAATCTAAACAAAACTGAAAAAAACGATGTTTTAAAATTTTCAGATAAAATTTATTTACCTTGTTACAAGTCCTTATTAGATCGTTTTTACAGTGGATATCCGATTAAAGTTGTTGTCAGTAGTTTAATCCATGGTTTTTACAACCTTTAATTTCTTTTCATGAAGCCATGTTACTTTATTTTACATAATATGCAACAAAACAGTTATTGTGCTTTCTTAAGTTCTTCCGATTTCTAGAGCACCGTTGGTGAAGTAGAACAGAAACTAAGGGCGGGGAAAACATGGTACCAATCTTGGTAATGTTTCTATATATATTGAGGATGTGCACCTGACTTTATGGAAATATTTCAAGATTTTACCCTATTTTTCAAGACTGAAACTAAGTCACTTTTTAGCAAGTATTTGAATGGGGGTACCTACTTTGTGAACTCAATTCCTCTTACAGATTTCAACCAAAAACCTTGAAACTTCAGAGAATGTTAACATATATATTGAGGATGTGCACCTGACTTTATGGAAATATTTCAAATTTTTTCCCCCATTTTTCAAGACTTTGAAACTTTAAAATAATAATCAATTAATTTTCAATTAATCGTATTCAGAAATATTTCCCCCTTTTGTCAGCAAACTTATTTTTGAAAGAGACAGTTGCCTGGACAACTTCTGTAAATGGTACAGATTGTTACTAGTAGCTTATTGTGTCAGGATGGTTTATACCAATTCAGGCTTTTAAAACTCACTTGGACAATTTATATATATTCAACAATAATTTTAAATACATTTAAATTATTTCTAAAACAAAGGTTTTTTTTCAAATTAATTGTGAATTCAATGAATAAAATTAATGACTTCAACAATGGTTAATCTGTCAATTGCAAGTCAAGGGAAATAGCTGGTCATGGTGAAAGGTTTTTTTTTTTGTGATGATGACACTATGTCGATGATGATGTGGCTTGATGAAGATGATGACAATAATAATGATGATGATGACATTCAGTTCTGCTGCTGCCGATGATGATGATGGTGATGATATGACATGAGGAGATATAATGATGATGATGATGATGATGTGACATGAGGAGATATGATGATGATGTCACCATGGTGATGATGTGACATGAGGAGATATGATGATGATGTTGATGATGGTGATGACATGAGTTCTGTTGATGCCGATGATGATAATGATTATCGTGATGAAGAAGATGATAGTGATGGTGGTGATGAAAATAAGCTCTGTTGCTAATGATGATGGTGATGATGACGATGTGACTTGACGAACTATGATGATGATTATGATGGTGACATGTGTTCTGTTGCTACCGATGATGATGATGGTGGCAATGATGACATTCAGTACTGCTGAGCACTGCCGATAGTATGATGATGATGGTGATGATGATGATGGTGGTGATGACATTCAGTTCTGCTGCTGTTGATGATGATAATAATTCACGATGATGATGATGATGATGATGATGATGATGATGATGATGATGATGATGATGATGATGACAAAGCCAATGTCTTCATGCTGATGATGTGACATGATGATGATGATGACATTCAGTACTGCTGCCGCTGCTGATAATGATGTCACCATGATGATTATGTGACACGAAGAGCTATGATGATGATGTGACCACATTAATGATGTAACATGAGGATTTCTGAAAATGATTAATATAATGGTGGTGGTGATTGTCATGGCATGGGTTCTACTGCTGCTGCTGCTGCTAATGACGATGATGATGATGATGATGATATCTTCATGTTGATGATCAAAATGTGATATGAGGAGTGATAATGATGATGATGGTGGTGATTACAGATCCAGTTTGGGTTTTCTTCCAGTCAACTGCGTTTTAGTGGAGTTATGCCCCTTTCACTTTGTGAATTTTATCAAAATGATGGTTTCTCTGGACTTTTTCCGTTACGCTTGAGATATTTCACTCAGATTTGGGGTCGGGTCTTTATTAGCCTCTCTTGGTTTTTGAAAAATTGAAAATTTATATTTATGCGAATTACTTATTTACTCAATTGATAAACATTGCGTGGCATGTCCATTTTGACCATTGTAACATATTGATATGTTAGAACCTAACAACTTGCATAAAAAGCAGACTTGTTGTTAGAGGCTTCCCGATCACAGTATCTATTACTTGCATGAATTTCATTTGTTACTGATTCATTAGACAAATCTCAGTTTCAAGTGCACTTTTTTTTTTATCAAATTGCTCAGTTTAGCTGATGCTTCAGTACCTTCAGTACTTTGATTTTTATTTCAAATTTGGCTATCATACTTATAATTTAAAATTTGAGTAAACCTAGTTACACTGGCTTAAATTGACATTGGAAAAGAAAAGAAACGCCACTGGATGGACTGGCTGGAACACAGCCAAAACAACAGCAAAGGACAGACAAAAATGGAAGAATAGTGTTGCAGCCTTATGCGCTTTCTGGCGAGGAGAGCATTAAGGTTAAGGTGAAGAAATTGACACTGGGGTCTGGAGAGCAGGCTTTTTGTTTTTAAATTTTTCCCTTAATATTGATTTAAAGGTCACTGTTACTTATTCTTCTTAAAAAGAATTAATTTCAAAGAAACTCTTTCAAAAAAGGGACCTATTTTAGCAAAGTTTTGAAAAAATACTTTCAAAAGAACTATATTTTATTTTTTTTTAAATTATGGAAATTTTGCAACTTATAACTTTATATTCATGGACATTGATATAAGGGACTTGAGAGTAGTTTATATACATATAATCGTATATCAATTGATTTAAAGATTACTAATTCTTTTAACCCTGCGATGGACCGGCGTCCCATTCAGGGGAGAGTCTTGTACTCTCAGTCGCTTAACACCACTGAAACCGGGATAAGCTCCGGCCTGATGGGCCTAATGGCTCTGGACAGACTTTAACTTTTTTTTTTTTATTCTTCATAAATTCTGAAATATCCTCAAACAAAATTACAAACAGAATTACGTCCCTTATTTTATGATGTATAATGTCTCTTTTTCAGTTAAAGTGTTTCACTAGTATATCTCTTTTTCTTGCACCCCAGAAAGAAAAATCCATAAAAAAAGAGGTGCAAGATATCGCCATCTTGTACACCCCTGTGCAAGATAGCCTACACGCTGTTTTTCCCGCAAATTTTATCAACAAATTCAGAGGTGTATCGAAGATTGAAATTGGTTTAAAATTGAAAAATTGAACTTTCTGATGCAAGAAATAGAATCAATCACTACTTGTGGTGCCAGATAAGGAAATCTCAACCCTCGTTCTAATATATTTGAACTCTGGTTGAGATTTCCCTATCTGGCACCACAAGTTGTGATAGATTCTATTATTCTTTTCAATAATAATATTTTGTTACACTTTTATCAAGGCAGTGAGGTCAGGAAAATGAAGTGCCTAAAGAAAAATACTGACTTTCAGCAAGCAGTTTGGCTTCCTAAACCTAGGGTCTACCACAATGAGATTCAAACATTAGTTTCATTGCAACTACATGGAGACTTCAAATCTTTACATACCTTTCCGGCATTTCCTCTGGATGCATCTCTGGTACTGGTGGGACAGGTAAACATTTATCACCTAATAATTTAGTCTGGATATCTTCGAGCTGTCCGACCAAATCTCGGATTTCCTCAATCACCTCGATTTTCTTGTCTCTCAGGGATAGCAGCCTCAGATTGAAGTTATACTTGTTTTCATGAATCTGTGATTTAAAAATAAATGTTTACAATCCTATTATGGAAATTCTCTTCATTTTAGAGCTACTCACAATATTTTCAAAAAACAAATTTAAAGTTATTCATATACTCTTGTTTGTAGCAGCCCTCAGATAATGACTGGGTTTCTATTCCTAGTGGACAAATTCAACAATGGCTAATAATTTCAAAGAGTTAAGTCGAGTAATGGTGTTCAACGTCAAAGTCAAAATATTTCACTTACCGGGGTATATCAAGACATCACTAGCTGTATGCAAAGGTGCAGAAATTTTGCCTGTGTGTTACGCTTATGGCATTATACAGCAGGGTTCTTTATCATGCCACACCTACTGTGACACAGGACCTCGTTTATTTTAAGTTCCCATCCGAAAGAACAATGACTTTCATTTTGTAATGCCAAGTGCTTGGCAAAAGAACAGTCACTACCCAATTTCAAGTTTTGGGTCAGACCCAGCCAGGGTTGGAACCCACGACCTCCCACTTATGGAGCAAGCACTCTACCAACTGAGCTACCACAGTGGTATACATTGATTTTTGACATGAATTTGTTTTTAACTTTGATTCATTTTACCATTTTTATAGTAAGATTTTAAGTTTTTTTCTTTTTTAATTTTGAAAATCAGCTTGAGTCTTTGTGAAGAAAAAAAATCATTGGACCTCAATATCAGTCCTAAATGGCCCAGTGATGCTCCTGACTTACCAAATCTTTCAAAATAAGAAGCCTTCCTCTGGCTTTCTCAACATTCATTCTAAGATGGTCTGGCACGACGTAATCTTTAGCTGTCTTTAGTTTATAATCCCCCATATTATCTTTAGCCTCTTTAATGGCTGCCACGTCCTCAGGATCTTGGTAATCGTCTGCCGGCTTTGTGTTATATAAGTCTTCCCACTTTAAAACAAATAAAGGGAGATAATTATATACTTAAAAATCTAAAATTACTATGAATTTCAAATGTTATACAGTAACACCTTTATATAAAGACTGTCAATGGGACCCAAGAAATATCGACATTGAGTGAAAGCTGGGGACAAAAGAGCAAAAATAAATGGAGGTTTGAGCGACAAAGTAGTGGACCTTTGAGTGACAGAATTTTAACCATATTGAGCGAAATTCCAAATACAGTACAAGTATATGGTAGGCATTTGAGCAACATTTTTCTTAACCTCTTCTGTTACTAGACTGAAGTCTGTTGTCTCTGCTCACCGCGGGGATGTGGAAGTAGGATTTAAAGCAAAGTTTTTATCATTATTACATATTTCTGATTCAATTCTTTCAAATATTCAACCTTTTCTCTTTCTACCCTTCATACTGGAACAGTGAGTAGATTTATACTGTCGCTCAAACGTCCATCGTAAAATAGATGTAATCATTTAAAATCTGTCGCTAAAGTGTCTACTAAAGTTGCCGCTAAAATGTCCACTAGGTGTTTTTTAATTTTTACTCAAATGTCCTGCTCCCAGAAATACAGACTTTAAAGACTTTTTAGTGGTCTCTATAATAAGCTTTTATGTATTTAAAAAATCTTTAAAAAATGTGAATTTCTACCCCCCCCCCCCCCCCCCATCATATAACAGGAAAGGGACAAAAGCAATGGTTATGGACCAGGACTCGTAAAGGTGATCTTCGAAATACTAGCAAGTAGCTTTAACAGACGAGGTTATTTGTCAGCTGTATTTATATACAGGTACAAATAACACAAAAAAAGAGAAATTCAGATAAAATTTTACTGGCCCTTAAAAGCAGGTGGTCCTTATATAGAAGTTCAAATAACATGAATAAAGAGTGATTGGGATAAACATGATTGGCCTTTTAAAGCAGGAGGTCCTTACATACAGGTTAAAAAAACATGAATAAGTAGTAATTCCAATAAATTTTACTGCCATTTAAAAATAAGTGACCCTTATATAGAGGTGGTCTTTAAAAGCAAGTGACCCTTATACAGAGGTGGTTTTATGGACAAGTGGCCCTTAGATAGAGGTGGTTGTTATAGACAGGTGGTCCTTAGATAGAGGTGGTTGTTACAGACAGGTGGTCCTTAGATAGAGGTGGTTGTTACAGACAGGTGGTCCTTATATAGAGGTGGTCTTTCAGGCAGGTTCAACTGTACAATACAAACCTGTGCTTTCCTTGCTGCTCGTTTTTTCTTCTTTTCCTCCACTTTGTTTAATGCCTTTGTTATTCTTTCTCCCATGCTACCTTTTAGTGTTGTTGTTACTTTAGCAGCCTGTTCTTCTGTTTTTTCTCCTCCTGTCCCCGTGGTATCTGTTATACGACCAGTTTGACCTGTTAAAAAACAAAAAAAAAATACTCAGAATTATGACCTGTCATTCATATCCAACTTAACTGATGTATTGCCAGCCATGCCTTTTATATTCCAACACTGGCCCAAAGCAGCGTCACGGCAACTAGTGTCAGTGACGTCATTAAATGGCACAATTCAGGCCTAGTTTTCATTCTTTTTGTGTATAATTCAAGAATGCAAGGTCTTTGTCGAAACACTGTGGGTGTGGCCAGCAATCCGGCGATTACAGTAAGCAAACACAACATAAATATCCATGTCCAAACCACAATCCTAAAAGCAAAGTAGAGACTTGGAAAACTCATACATTCAGTTCAACATGTGAACTTCCACCAGGGAAGTGAGGCCAGGTGCTTCGGAAGGGTAAGCATCTCCTGTTTAGCTACACCTGTCATCTTCTAACTGGTGCCTCATAGTGTTTTTGAGCAACATTTCATAAAATTTGTTGGAATAACACTGTTTTATGATTGAATGTTTTATGTCATTTTATAATCATTTGGAAACATTCTGCACAATTTTATAGGGTATGTACACTGACCTCGTTTGTTGATAGCATGTTTTATGCTGTTAAATCTGTTTGAGGATGTTACATATTAACAGGAACCTTATTGGACAGAGGTTATTTTTGGCTGAAATATGATTTTTGAGAGACCTAAAACACCTGCCTAAATGGACAGGTTGTCTATATAAAAGTGGTCTATAAAGCCAGTATAACTATTAACCTGTCATCAAATCCCTGGTTGGATCTCGTGTCATATCCTGGTGGAAGGTCATAGTACGTCTTCTCTCAAATTCTGCCTTCAGTTGATAGAAATCATCAGAAAGTTTGGCTGCCCTGAAGCTGCATACCTCGTGTGGTGTCTGGAAGGCCTTGACGACAATTCTCTCACATTCCACAACATCCTTAAACCTGTGAATTAACAGAAATTGTTAAATATTTCAGCTTTATATTCTGTACAAACTGTCAGTGATGCGAATATACTATAATCACCCCCCCCCCTCCAGGTTTTGTGATCGGGTCATAACCCTTGACCCATGAACTGTATGGGACACATGTTGGTTTACATCTGCACCAAGTTAAAAACATGACCAAATCCATACATAGACATGGAAAATATGGAGTATACATGAAAGTTGGTTGAACGGTCAGACAGAGAGACGGGTGATTCATATATATATATATATACTGCTTTAAACTTTGTTTGCAGGGGATATAAAACATGGCATGCGAGTCTTTATTTTTAATTTGAAAACTTGTAAATATTGTTGATGTGACATTTACAAAATAATGATGCAACTAAGCACCCAAGCATGTCAAATTTGCTTCGATGTTCTTACAATGTTGTCATTTTTTTTACCTTTTCCGGAGTTTTTCCAGAGCTATCCGTTGTTTCTCAGCTTCCCAGGCTAACTCTTTCCTTACAGTATCTATCCGATCATCTCTTTGCTGTTGGAGTTCTATCTTAATTTCTCTATCCATTTCAAATTCCTGAAAAAATTCATTAAAAAAATGCTGCCATGATTTCATCTCCATCTTGAAATGTGGTACAGTAAACCCACAAATTCATCGCCACCATTTTTAAAATAAAATTTGGCATAATAAAGGGGATTGTGGATAAAGAAAGAAAGATAAAACAGAAAAATGGATTTTGAGACTTCTGAATAGAATGGTGACAAAGTTATCCAGAGACATTACAACAAGGTTTTATTGTGGTGATAAGCAAAGTGGTTATTGAGGGGAATTACACCAAGTTTTACTTTGGCAATAAGTGAGGTGGCAAAGTTATCCAGGGACATTATAACAAAGTTTTACTGAGGTGATGAGTGAGGTGGCAAGGTTATCAAGGGGCATTATAATGAGGTTTTACTATAGTTATAAACGAAATAGATTCACACCATGGAAATTTCTGGTTGAAGTATAAAGCAGAATCTTTAAAACACAGGTCTCAATGAACATGTCTTCCATACACAAGTGGTCATTATAGCAGGTTTAACTGCACAGATTTTAATGTAATGCAATTTGGTCTTTATATAGGGCTCAGTGCAGCATGTGCAGGGTTGAAATATGAAGTGGCAGGACCTTAAAACACTGATATTAACAAACTATATAGAGCCAAGTGTTTTGAATGAACTATGAAGTTGTAGGACTTTAAAACACTGATCTAAAAATGAAACAAATAACAAAATCATATTCCTTACATCTTTTTTAAGCTGTAGATGTGTGGGTAGTGTTTCATTCTTCTCCAGCAATGTTTTAAATTGTCGACGTAATTTTGCGATCAGCCTCCTAACTTCTCGTTTTTTCTCCTCAGCTTGTTTCATCATCTTGTCATGTTCTGCCTTCTGTTTGGCATCTTCAATGCTGTAATGTACAAAAGATTTTTTTATTATTAATTTTTTTTAAAATTGATAAAATGTAAATTGCGTACATTCATTTAGTCATTTTGCTGTGTAGTAAAATGAGGTTTTAATTTACTAAAAATTAAATAAAAAAAAATGGTAAAACCTTAAATTCTATGAATTCTTTTCAGCGAGCTACCAGGGATTTTTCTGACTTTTTTAAGCCCATTGCAAATTTGGAATTTAAAAAAAAGTTAAAAAATCAAGCTATTTCTTTTAATATGGTTAAAGAAATGGAAATTTTAGGATCAATTGAGTCCCCATTTAGCAAGAGCAATAGTTAATGAGCCTCTTTTAAATTTTAGTAAATGTCAGTTCAATGTTATAAAATGTGCCCCTTCCTTCTTTTAAAAACATTGCTGCCATCATTTTAGTAGTTAAATGCCATAAGGAACTTTTTTCTATGAGTAGTTGGCTCTTACATGTATATTTATATCGTATTTACCTGTAAGCGTTTGGATCATCAATGTCATCAATTCTCTTTTCATCTTCCCCTTTCTAAAAATACAAAAACGACAAAACTACAATGAAAAGATCACATATTAGCACCTCACTCCTTCTTTTCCATTACCATATCTAAATCAAAAGTTAATTTCAAAATTGAACCTGAACATTCAGAGCTAAGAGCTGCCATACTTAAATGTATGCCAATAACCTTCACCCTTTCAAGTTTTTTTTTTTTTTTTTTTTTTTTTAGTTTATAATTTACCCTTGCAGAGGGGAATTCCTTTTGATATTTTTTTTATTTTAGCTACTCACCCTAGCAGAGTGGAGTTTTTTTTTAATAATCCCCCCCTCCCTTATAAGGTTTTGGGATTTTTCTTTAATTTTCACTACTCATCCATGCAGAAGGGAGTTTCCCACACCAATAACAACCCCACTTTTTGAGAGCTATTTGGGGTTGCTTAATTGTTATTTCTATTTTAACTATCGATCATTGCAAAGAGGAATTATTACTTTTTATTTTTTTCTTCTTCATATTTTTTATTTTGATAAATTCCAATAACTCCCCCCCACCCCTTATTAAGTTATGAGGTTGATTTGATATTTTTGATGGGAATTCTAAAAACTGCCCCCTAAGGCTCATTTGATTTTTGATTTTCTTTTAACAACTTACCCTTGCAGATGGGAGTTTGGCTTTATTTTCTTTGACTTTTTCCTCTATTTTCTCTTGTTCCATATAATTGAACAGGAAGAAGTTACCATCAGCACCGACAGTCAGCAACATTTTACCGTCATAACTGGGACAAATTCCAGTAATGTGACCGTAATCATTGTCGTGCATGGTTAAATTCCAGTTTGGCCCCATGGCACTAAGGTCGTACTCGGTTTCTAAATTCTGAATACGTATAGATCCATCCTCCATACCAAACAACATCTGTTTGCCATTAGTACTACAAAGAAAAATAATAAACAAAGTGAGTTCTTGACTTCATGATAAAATGAACATTTCAAATGTTGTGCAAAAGAGAGTATAAAACCCATTATATCAAGCAGTGGCATAACTAGGGGTCATAATTAACACTGCCTCACCCACCCCACCACCCCCTTATTTCTGCCCATGCTATTAACTATGTGTGTATCACTTCTCAGATTGCAGGAAATTGCTGGGTTTAATGCAAATTTCAAAAGTTTCTGTCATTCTACATAAACAAAAATGGAACCTCACTTTCCAAAATTCCTAGGTCTGCCACTGTAAAGACCACTCATTGGACAGAACTATATGGGGCAATGTAACCTGCCAAAAACCTGAAAAAAACTTTTACCGTCACCCTTCAAAATGGTAATGGTTTGGTCTGTTTAACTTCGTTGTTGTATTCTGTACGACTTACCTATGTCATCGCCATGTTTGTTTACCATACCTATACTTCTGCAATGTATAAGTTACTTCCCTTTTATCACTAAAGATCACATGCATTTATGTACCTAGTACTCTAGCAGATTTCTGATAATAGTTTTATGTACCCTGGCAAGTTAACCAATCACTAAGCAAGAAATTTCTTTGAGGAATGACAAACTCATACTCATAACTCAAGTAAAACCTCCGTAAAGCCTACCTGTACTTCATCATTCTGATCGGTACATCTCTGGACTCTTCCACAGGTATAAGACGGACCGGTTCGTCCCTGATCTCCTCTGGAACCTTCTCCCTCTCCTCTTCGCTGATGAATTTATACTCATAAATGTAGCCAGCATCAAATCCACCCTGAAAAGAAAAATTTTACAAGTTTTATTGGCTGCATGGTGCTTTACTTTCCATCTGCAATGTTTGTAGGCAAACAACATTGACCTGTCTGCTTGACCTTTAAATTAAATACATTAAAACATGTTTATAACGAAGCCCTCGGGACTCTATTTTTAACTTTATTATAATGCGACTTCGTTATATTGTTATATATAGACTTATATAGAGAAGCGATCGGGCCAAATATTTCACTTCGTTTTATCCATGTATTCGTTTTAGGCATGCTCGTTATATTCGTGTTTTTCTGTATTTATCATGGCCGATTACATTTGCAGGGAGGGTTCTTTGGCCTACCATGACACGGGACATCACTTTTTAAGGTCTCTTCTAAAAGTCCTGTGATTCTCGTTTCTAAATTCAGAGTGCTTGGCCACCATCTATTTTCAAGTCATTGTAAAACTTGCCAAGGTTCAAACACCAAACTCCCACATACAGACTTGAGCAAAGCATGGAGATTAGAATAAGATATTTAGATATATTGTTAGATATTTCACATAAGTAACCCTACCATAGAGCGCCCAGAGAAAAACACTCACGTTCGACAAGTCAATAGACAAAATTATTCACTAGCACTCTCCCAATGAGATCTGACTTGATTGGTAGATATTTAACAAAAGTAACCTTACCATATAGAGAGCCCAGAGAAAAACACTGAAGTTCGACAAGCCAACAGACAAAATTATTCACCAGCACTCTCCCAATGAGACCTGACTTGATTGGTAGATATTTAACAAAAGTAACCTTACCATAGAGAGCCTAGAGAAAAACACTGAAGTTCGACAAGCCAACAGACAAAATTATTCACCAGCACTCTCCCAATGAGACCTGACTTGATTGGTAGATATTTAACAAAAGTAACCTTACCATAGAGAGCCCAGAGTAAAACACTGACGTTCGATATCGATAAGCCAACAGACAAAATTATTCACCAGCACTCTCCCAATGAGACCTGACTTGATTGGTAGATATTTAACAAAAGTAACCTTACCATAGAGAGCCTAGAGAAAAACACTGAAGTTCGACAAGCCAACAGACAAAATTATTCACCAGCACTCTCCCAATGAGACCTGACTTGGTTGGTAGATATTTAACAAAAGTAACGTTACCATAGAGAGCCTAGAGAAAAAAACTGACCCTCGACAAGCAAACAGACAAAATTATTTACTAGAATCTGTTACAAGCTGGATTGGAACCTAAGCGGTGAGAGTCATTGTGATCCATAAAGGCAGGCATTAGACCACTCTGCCAATGACACTAGACTTGAACAAAGAGGGTTGGTCTATATGTATTTAAAGTAACCTTACCATAGAGAGCCAAAATTGTCCTTCCTCAGTATAAAAACCATCAAGTATAGGACTGGGTTCTTCTGGTATAAACGGCTTCCATTCTTCTTCTCTCTCTGTAGAATATCAAAACATTTCATTATTGTAACATAAAAATATAGGGGCATCATCATACTTTTGTAGATAAATATGGCATTATGCATCTTATTTTCAACAAATCCATTGATAATATTAACATGTTTCTCTCTCTGTAACATAACAATACATTTTATAACTACAGCAAAAAATATTGGCATCATACTTTTGTAAATAAATATGGTATTATGAATCTGTAGAGTACCAGTATTTTTTCATTTAATTTTTCCTTTGTAACATTTTATTTATATTTAGTGTAAAAATGAATTTCATTATTTCATTATTGCAGCACAAAAATATATGGGCATCATCATACTTTTGTAGATAAATATGGTACAGTATTATGCATCTGACAAGTAATTTTTTCAAACATTTTGTCATTGACATTGTTAACATGCTCTCTCTCTTTCTCTCCCATTTATATTATTTTTTTTTCTTTCTTTGATGCAACATTATATCAGATTTAGCTGGGCACTGCTGACCTAACAATATTTTAAATTGCACAATGTTTACTATCATATCCTGGATTTGCTAGCATGACATGAGATGCTTCCTCTTCCAGAGCACCTGGCCTCATACGATTCTCCACTCCATTGTTGAGACTTTGCCATACATGTGTGTTGTGTTTTCAGTGATGTGTTAGGGGCTTACTACGCCCCACTCCATATCCTTTCATTTATGATTCCAATCTTGGGATGGTAGAGAAACCAAAGTTCCTGGAGGAAACCATAATTTTTGGCTAGTGAACTGACAATTTTTTTAATAATTTGTCCCAGTGCAGTTGAAATATTGGCACAAAGAGGTGTGGAGTGAAGTAATGAAGTTTTCGGCTCCAGTCAAGATTTTAGGCAACGTCTCGATATAAGTGCAATATTCTTGACTGGGACGTTAAACACCATTACTCAACTCAACTCCAGTCAAGATTTTTCACTTATATCAAGGAACTAAGTTTTGAGGTGGTTGAGGAAACTAGAGTGCCCAGAGAAAAACCACAAACTTTTGGCAGGCAAGCTGACAAACTACCTTGCATTAGGTCTTGCCCAAGTGGGATTTGAACCTAGGTGGTCAGAGAAAGGTAATAGGAGAGACCGGTACTTTTAACCACTCTGCCACCACCTGGGTATGAAATATATCAAATGATTGTCCAAAAACACGCAATACTAAATTATATGTTACATAATTAAGTTACAAGCAAGTATATCATAGATTAGAAAAAAAATAAACAACCATGCAAAGATCCACACACAGTGTTCAATCTAGAAATGCTGTTGACAGGGTCATATTGGACTAGACCTCGAAAAAGCAAGGTCCAAATTTTCAAAAATTGGGTTAATTTGATTACATTTCTGAAAATTTTTATTTTAAACCATCAGTAAAAAGTGAAGGAAAAATATACAGATTAGAAAGAGGTAGAAATTGGTTTATTTGAAATTTAACTCAGACTGAAAAGATAGGCCAGGGATGGCCCATAGACAGTATTTCTTTGACAAAATTATTACTTTGGGGCCAATGGTGCAAGGACCCCTTCTAGATTGAACACTGTACACATTTATTAAAATATTCACTTTCGCACAAACAAATCCACATAAAGCTAAGTTAGTTAAAGGCAACTTAAAGCCTGGTCACATCTTAAGTCAAATGGCCATGTGCAGATTCACACATTAATTAAAACATACCGGTACACACACACACACACATAAACATATCAATATAAAGCTTATTATAAATTTAGTAGTATCTGTGAAGCCATGAAGCTTATCAGGTTGATGAATCTTTCAGTTCCATGCAGCTACTGTAAAAACAAGCATGGAGCTAATCAAAGCTTTTTTGTGACATGTCAGAATGACTATAGCTTGTCTTGCCCTAGAATGAGGCAGATATCTTAAACAATCAAGTAATTTAAGGGATACCCATGTCACAGCTGTGGTATCCTACGTGATAGTTATAGCAGATTCTTTTTCTTCCATTTTGATGCCAATATTTGGCTTCAAATACGATTAACTTAGAAATCGATGCCATGTTTATAAAATCTAACTTTGTTATTTAACATTCTACATTAAAATAAATATGATCATGGAAAGAATGTGCCTGATTTTGGTTTATACAAAATGTATAAACTAGAAAACTAAGGTCTTTATTCTAATATCTTAGAATTAACACTTAAAATGCATCTCTAAATTTTGAAAACTTGGTTGTCATTCTCCAACAAGACAGATGTCATGTCTCTACAAAATGATGTCATGCAGTTGTCTATTGATCATGATGTCACTAACATGTCGCACCAGTACATGAAGATAAACACATGTGGAGGGGACAATAGAAATTTCTACCATTGTTTATGCAACTGGAAATCTTCATTTCAAACATAAAAGCTCATTTACACTTTGTGCAGATGTGTTAAAAACAGCATTTTCTCTGCCAAGAAATCAATGTTTCATTTATACCATTATTCACATGCATGGATTAGGATTATAGGATTAATTATCTTAAAATAGATCAATAAAAAATCAATAAAAAATCAATAAAATCAATAAATCAATAAAGCTTCCACACACACACACACACACAGACAACAGACAAAAATAATTAGATTTTTACACTATACAATATTTTATATACCATTGATTAATTAATATCTGAGTATAGAATTCTAGATACCTTTTTTCCAGAAAATTAGACTGAAAACATTGTTTTAATTCACCAGCAAGAATATGTGATTTCTGGGTAGAACTGGAAAACTGTTTTAAACTAGAGCAATGTTTTAAGAGACAAAAACCCCTGGGTAGGTAATGGAGTTATGGTGTTTTACAACTAAGTCAAGAATCTCTCGGCCTCACTTCCCTGGTGGAAGTTCGCGTGTCTAACCTAACTTGTCAGTTCCAAAGTTTTTACTTTGCTTCTAGATTGGGATTTGGACATGGATTAGTATGTTTGTTTTTACTTTGCTTCTGGATTGTGATTCGGACATGGATTGGTATGTTTGTTTTTACTTTGCTTCTGGATTGTGATTTGGACATGGATTGGTATGTTTGTTTTTACTTTGCTTCTGGATTGTGATTCGGACATGGATTGGTATGTTTGTTTTTACTTTGCTTCTGGATTGTGATTCGGACATGGATTGGTATGTTTGTTTTTGATTTACATGTATATACTTATACTTGACGTCCCATAGTTCCATGTTCCTTTCACACAATTTTGATTACACACATGGCCGGTGTAGCTAGCTAAACAGGAGGCGCTTACCCTTCCGGAGCACCCGGCCGCACATCTTTGGTGAAAGTTCATGTGTCTAACCTAACTTGACAGTTACGAAGTTTTTACTTTGCTTCTGGATTGTGATTCCGAAATGGATTAGTATGTTTGTTTTTACTTTGCTTCTGGATTGTGATTCCGACATGGATTAGTATGTTTGTTTTTACTTTGCTTCTGGATTGTGATTCTGACATGGATTAGTATGTTTGTTTTTACTTTGCTTCTGGATTGTGATTCCGACATGGATTAGTATGTTTGTTTTTACTTTGCTTCTGGATTGTGATTCTGACATGGATTAGTATGTTTGTTTTTACTTTGCTTCTGGATTGTGATCCCAAAATAGATTAGTATGTTTGTTTTTACTTTGCTTCTTGATTGTGATTCCAAAATGGATTAGTATGTTTGTTTTTACTTTGCTTCTGGATTGTGATTCCGAAATGGATTAGTATGTTTGTTTATGATTATAGTGAGGCTGTCAATTCTGGAATGATGGAAGAAATCAGACCTGGAAAAAATCACCAGCCTTCAGCAAGCACACTGACAAACTTTATCCCAGGTAGGATTCAAACCTAAGCAGATAGATGCACTGCGATCTGTAAGGCTCACCTTTGGAACACTGTGCAACTGAGGCCCAGACTATAAGAAAGCAGCGTCATTTTTGGATATAAAAAGGTAGATTTTTTTTATTAGGTAAAATTCTTTGCAATTACAGAAAAATCTGTTTTTTAAATTGGGAAAATTTGAAGTTCTGAAATACAGCAAACTGTTTTATAATATGCTTGTTTGGATATAACGAGGTAGATGTTTTTTAAAAAGGTACACTTCTTTGCAATTACAGAAAAATCTGTTTTTTAAATTGGGAAAATTTGAAGTTCTGAAATACAGCAAACTGTTTTATGACATGCTTGTAAAAGCTTAGGATCTTCATTGCAAAGATATTAAATTGTTACAACATCAACATTTTTGTGAGCAAGGACAATTAGATTTCATTTGCTAGTATATCACTGTTGTTCTGGAAATTTTAATGGTGAAATTGGAAAGTTTTAGTTACTTTTCTCCAGGGGAAACTACCTTTATTCTATTTTGACAAACAAAATGACTGAAACCAATATAAAAATTCTGTTCTTGGAAAATTATGTTTCAGCTGAAATTTTCTGAATTTTTTTCATCTAGAATGCTATGAACAGATACAACGATATATTATAAAACAAATTACTTCCGTATCCTTTTGGATATTTTGTAATACCATCTGTTAAAAAATAAATTATGTATTTACAAAATATTATTTACATTTGTGATGTCTTATTATACAAAACTCTGTTTGAGACCAAATGTAACTGATGTATCGCTGCCCACGCTCACAATGTTCCAACAAAGTCCAAGCATGCTTGATTTACAAAGTCATACAGAAAAGAATGAAAACTCTTCCTGAATTGTGCCATTAAATGACGTCATTGACACTAGTACGTCATTAGTATCGCTGCCCACGCCCACAATGTTCCAACAATGTCCCGGCATGCTTTATTTTTAATACAGAAAAGAATGAAAACTCTACCTGAATTGTGCCATTTAATGACATTATTAACACTAGTATGTCATTAGTTGCCATGACACTGCTTTGGTACCGTTATGGCTACCAGTGTCGAAACATTATAGGCATGGCTGGCAATACGTCAATTATAAGACTAAATTTACACATGCTAAAATAACGTCACGTATTTCTTGCTTTTGCCTATAGGCGTGACATTCTAGATTGGCTGTTCCAACGACTGGAAATGCATGTCGTACACAACATTGTTTTTTCAGAATTTAAAAACGAAAATAAGATTTTCCAAAAAAAAGGGAATGTAAATATAACCATTGAACTGTCTAGTGTTATAACTTCCATCGCCATGCAAAGCAAACTAAACCCTCCATTTAGGATTGGGGATACCAATTTATCTAAAGATGTTCTATCCTTACCCTGCTCTTTTCCTAGGCAGTGAGAAGCTCTGTGATCCATTTAAACATGCACTTCAGACCATTCGGCCGTTCCGCCACCCAGACCCCATATTTCCCCTATTTAGGACTAAGGAAATATATTTTTCTTATTAAGACACATTCAATTCATCTTAAAAGGACAATTTTTACCCTCCTCGTTTCCTAGGCAGTGAAAGGCTACGTGATCTATTTAGATATGTCCTTTAGACCACTTGGCCGTTCGGCTACCCAGACCCCAATATCCCCTATTTAGAATAGAGGAAATATATTTTTTATTAAGATGATCCTTACTCTCCGCTTTTCCTAGGCAGTGAAAGGTGATGTGATACATAAGTGAGTACTTTAGACCCCTCTGCCACCCACTGACCCAGGCCTCTATATCCACCATTTAGGATTCGAATACCAATTTATCGTAAGACATTCAATTTTAACCTCTTCTTTTCCTAGTCGGTGAGAGGCACTTTGATCTGTAAGCTTTTGACCCCCCCCCCACCCACAAGGCCCATTTAATCCATTTTGGGGTTTGGGGAAATCAATTCATCTTTAAGACAAATTCAATTCTTACCCTCTTCTTTTCCTTCTTCTCCCTCTTCATCTCCTTGTTCTGATTCCGTTTCCAGTCCTCTTTCTATCCTTTTTCTCCTCTCTTCCTCTTCTTTTTTCTTTCTTTCTTCGTCTTCTTTTGCTTTTCTTGCTAAATCTTCTTCATGCTATTTATAAAATTACAGTAAACATTATGTATAAAGACCACCTGTATATTTAGACCAGTACAACAGACAATACCAGTCTTAAGATTGAACTGACGAATTCAAGTCTAATTTTTTTCACATAACTTACAAAGCTTAGTAAAACTCAACCCAGGCCATGACCACATTTCTATAAAAAATGTTTCTTAGTTTTTAAACTGGGTGGTCTTTATATATACAGGGTTTTCTTGGTATCAAGACCTTGTTACCTTAACCTTTGACCTAAGACCTAACTGGATGGATAAACATCATATCATCTCATATCATCTCATGTTTCATGTTGGTATACATTTGCCCAAAGTTTGATCAAAATCCATCCATAGATATGAAAGTGAAAGTGGTAATTTCTATATATTACCCTCAGTTCAAATGGGGGGTAGGGTAGGGTGTGTGTGTTTAAAAATCAAATGTTGCTGTCAGTTAAAATCAACTATAAATTGTTTTGTGATTTCAATTGACATATTACACCACAATGCATGGGTATTCATGGGTGGTTTGTACTTAATAATGTTCAAAGGGTAATAACTCTCAGGAAACTGTAGTATCGCCGGACAACCCCACAATGTTCCGACATGCTTGAATTAGATGCAAAAAGAATAAAAACTCTGCCTGAATATTGCCATTTAATGACATCACTGACACTAGTGTGCATTAGTTGCCTTGACGCTGCTTTGTTACCATGCTGGCGGCCAGTGGCAGAACATTGTGGGCGTGGTTGGCAAAACGTCAATTGAGGAAACCAACTCCAGTTAATGATATGCACATCTATTAATGTTGATGTTTGCACCAAGTTTCATGAAAAAATGCTTTATAGTTTTGGAGAATCACTACAGACTGATGGACGGAAGGACAGAAACACTAATTTAAAATCCTTCTTTCTTCGAAAGGTCGTTGATAAAAACTTACCCTAACTCTGGACTTGATACTTTTAAACTTCTGCATTCTAATGTTAAGGTTGGGAATAAGATAGGTGTGAGCCGTGTCTATCTTTGTGCTGTCGGGAGCTTCTACTTCTAAAACAATACCCTCATCACTATCCCCACAATGAGGTGAAGAAATAGAAGAAGAAATATGCTTATACAGTTTTGGTAAATAAATGTTTATGGATGACACAAAAAGATATTTGAATTCCTATGCTATAGTAATGCTAGCTTTTTAAAATTTCTGCTTCTTTTTTTAAATTGTTGATTTGTTGTTTAAAAATTCTGTAAATTGAATTTTAAATATATATATCTAATACATGTACATGTAGTCTTTTAAGTACGTTTTGGCTCAAAAAATTTAGGAAATCAGGAGGGTTTTTAGTTAAAAATCAGGAGATTATCAAAAATTTCAGGATCATCAAGAAAATAAAATAAAAACCAAAACAAAAAAAAACTGCCTTCCTCCCCTCTAAGTAAGACCTTCAGCTTATATAAATTTAAGCATGATGTTTTTGATTCTAAATTAAGGTCATTATCAGAATGTCAAAATATAATTGGCAAGCTAAAAGGTCTTACTTAGGTCATTTTGATTCCAACATACTATTATTACGGTTTTTTTTTTGTACGGGGAAAAGGCTCAAAATCAGAAGTTTTAAAGAGTTTATCTAACAAATTCAGGAAAAATCAGGAACAGCTCAAAATGAGGAAAAATAAGGAAAATCAGGAGTTGCTTGACAGACTGCATGCCAGAGTTAGGGTCAATAATTTTTTTGGTGTTCAAATTTCAATTTTCATTGTCTTTGCAGATACCTTAACCCACAAATTTACATGTCAACAAAATACATGAATTACCGGTATATATTAAAAGAAACAGAAAGCATACAGTTTTTTTCTTAGAACGACAAAACTTGGACACCACAAAAATAAATCATTTCACAATATTGCAAAATGAAAGAATTTGACATTTTGCACCAGTTACATAATTCACTAAGCCAAATGACGTATCGCCGGCCATGCCTTTTGTATTCCGACACTGGCTACCATCATGGTAGCAAAACAGCGTCACAGCAACTAATGACATGCTCATGTCAGTGACGTCATTAAATGGCACAATTCATGCCGAGTTTTCATTCTTTTTATGTGTAATTCAAGCATGCTGGACCTTTGTCGGAACATTGTGGGCGTGGCCAGCGATCCGTCAATTATGCATTGTGCAAATGTCCAATATTTATCATTTTTCTCATAACAAAAATAGATTTAATTTCCTATCTATATAAAGAATTGTTTAAATTCTATCACAGGATTGTTGGGGATTACTTACAAACTTGTCAGGTGACCACTGGAGTTGACGGACAGCTGTCGGTGTATTGATAAATCCTATAGCTTCATACGTCTCACCGATACTCATGAAAAAGATGGTATTGTCTTCTCCCTGAAATTATAAAGAAAGTCAAATTGAAAATTAATCCTGAAAAAATAAGATACATACGTATTGTATGAATGGTGTGCATGTACAACCCTTGGTATTATAGGTTCTGGCCCCGGTTTCACAATCATTCCTTAGCTAAGATTTTCCTTAACTTAAATCTTACAAAATTTCAAATCTTTGTAATTTTGTTAATTTTGAAGATGTTCAGGATCTTGAGGTGTCAATTTTAAGATAATTGCCAGCGTTTAACATTTGCATTTAGTTTTGACAAAAAAAATGCATCAGCGGTTCCAAAAAAAGATTACCAAAATTTGCTAAATTTAAGTTAAGGAAAATCTTAGCTAAGGAATGATTGTGAAACCAGGGCCTGGCCTGTTTTAAGTAGTTGGTATTACTATGAAGGTCGTGGGTTCGATCCCTGGACCGGGCGATGTGTTGTGTCCTTGAGCAAGACACTTAATTTCACGTTGTTCCAGTTCACTCAGCTGAAAAATAAATGAGTACCAGCAAAATGCTGGGGGTTAACCCTGCGATGGACCGGCGTCCCATTCAGGGGAGAGTCTTGTACTCTCAGTCGCTTAACGCCACCGAAACCGGGATAAGCTCCTGCCTGATGGGCCTAATGGCTCGGGACAGACTTTAATTACTATGATCAAACTTAAGTACTAAATTAAAGTTGAAGAAAATCTTAAGACCTGGGATCAGTGATGTGAGAGTTCCTTTTTTATCTCCCTACACACAA